>VXBO01003377.1:1128500-1194484 GCA_013400135.1 Rhinoptilus africanus
GTTACTTGTTTCTTGGGAGCTGGACTAGACTAATGTCCAAACAGAGGGTGTATATATCACTAACAAGCTGTCACAGTTGATTTCATTTCTATTTGCCACCAGCTGGGCTTTAGTAAAAGGGATATCAGCAGAGTTGCGCGGCATGCAAGTAAGGAAAGGATTTGGTTCTGCAACAGGCTTGCTCACGCCGCTGTGTGCTGATGCCGACCGATCTGCAGAGCACATCACACGCTGCCCTCTCCAGCCAGAACAACTATGAAAGTCATGTAATAGTTTTTAAATGTCTATGGACGCTTCCTAACAAAGAAGCAGATTTTTTTCCCTGCATTGCCCAAAAGACCTCTTATCTTTTTCCTTCTTGAATTTTTCTTTTACATTCTGGTTGTAATAGTGCTGAATATTTGGAAGGCAGGAATACACAGTCCAGCTTTCTTCACAGTGGATTCAGCATCCAGCAATGGTAAAAGTGCTGTTTCAAGGAGCAGTGGGGTCAGTTACTTGGGGGGGGGAAAAAAAGGAATGATTTCAGAGGCATGGTAGGAATTTGCTTTAACCTTTAAAAGATGCTGCCGGAAGCTTTAGGACCAGAAGATGTTGTGATTGGTGTGGTCAATACATTGACCACAGCTCCCTGATGCAAATCTTTCACAGCAGGAGGGAAAGCATATTAATGCTAGGAAATAAAAATTGTTTCAGTCAGAAAAGTTGCACCTCTAGCAAAGCCAGAGCCAACCCCAAAGCACCTTCTTCAGCAACGCAAACCTTCTGCAGCTGGAGCTGCGTCCGGGCTAAGCGAAGAGCACCTTACTGTAGCTGCTAATATGGTAAATGACCCCTTCGAATTGAGACAAGGGTGGAGAGTATCATTCTGCTGCATAAGTAAGAGATCATGGACTTGGAGAAGAATTAGATGTCTTCTGAGAAAGAATACCACTGTTGTTGCTGGTAGGCAGCACTGTATGTAGTAGAACCTACAGGAAAGAAGGGGACATGATCCGCGAGCACGGACTAATATGAAAAGGGGACAAATGAGCAGGGCTGCTGATAGATCAGCTCTCTCTTGTTGATGAACTGTCAGGGGAGAAAGTCTCACTAGAAGAGACAAACAGCAGGGGCACCTCATCTAGTAGTATCTGTCTGAATGTCTCAGTATTTGATATGCCCATTTTATGGCTTACATGATCAAAAACTTGCCAGGGATCACCAATTACTTGTCAAGTGAAGCAAAACAGAAGCCAGCCCGTTCACCAGCCACAATGACAAACCCACAAATTCTCTCTGGATTCATTATTGGCCTCTGAGCTCTGGGGAGAGGGCACCACCTGGGAGCCAGCCTCCTGGAGATGCTGCTGGCCTCTTCAGGGGCGGCCAGCACGGGTCACCTCCCAGCACTTTGCCTATTGGCAGTGAACTCATCTGCCCATTTAACAGACTCGGAGATCAATGGAAAAGCTGTATGCAAGCAATGAGAACAAATAACAGCTTCAGCATTACTCTCCCTGATTCCTACTACAGGAAAACAGGAATTTCCATCAGCAGAAATGCATGCGAAAGATGGAAGTGATCACGGGGTACTAAAACAGCAAAGGCTGCGCATACAACTTAAGCACCGAAGTCCAACCTCAGCACCTACCTACACTGAGCTGGAGCGCCTCCGATGATGGCCCATCACACACCTGCTGTGGCTGCAATTTGCGATTTGCTGCGATGCAAATTTGCGATGCTGCGATGCGATTTGCTTGCAATTTGCTGCGATGACTACAGAAAGCGTAGGAGAGAGCAGCTTCGAATACATCAGCTGAAAATCCTGCTTGTTGATTAACAGCAGGTCAGGCCAGATCAGAGCTATAAGACTGAAATCCAATTTGCAAACTCACTGGTAAGGGAGGGAAAGCCCAGCACTGAGCAGAGGACTACAGCCAGGCAGGAAAAAGGGTCTCGAGGTTGTCGCTGGCGCCAAGCCATAACACAAAGACTGTGGGGACAAGGAGCACAGCAGGAAACTGAAACCCTTGCCTATCAACTTTCTTTCTTTGGCAGATCTCAGGGGTGTTAAAATTGCCCTCCAACATTATTTAGAGGCAGCTTGGATGTCAGGACTTACATACCTTTACACACAGACACACATAAAACATGATTAACTGTTTGCCCCCCTCTGTCCTGCCCTGCAGCACTCACACGACTCTCCCTTTAGTCTGTGACATATTTCTTGGCACATTTTTCTTCCTCCATCTCTGCCGTGCTTTGATTTTTCTCCTTTTTTCAAAAATATTCATTAAGTAAAGACTGCTTCATTTTTCACTCTCCTGGTTCATTGCTTCACTTTGCTGGTTGGCTTCTTCCTCCATCACCTTTCCTTAATTTGTTCTCCTCCCTTCTCTCCATGCATTTCTTAAGGCAGTTTCCTCTTGTTTCCCCTCCTCTAATTCATTTCCAGTTACATTGCTCCAATTTCTATTCCTCATCTCAATCTTTTACAGTTGAAGCTGGTTGGAAAAATGAAAATTCTTTGACTTTTTCAAAACTCCTCTAACTGAAGCAGTGGCTGAAAAAAACACCAAAACACAACACAAAAACACAGCAGCATATCTTCTTTTCCTCCATTAACTCATTATTTAAATATTTTCACAGAAAAAAAAGAATTTGGTTAACGGTTTTTTAATCAAAAATCCATCTGAAAGCATTCTGCCAGCCTCGGTTACTGCCACCTCTACACCACGCACATCCTTCCTTGCCACCCACTCACTGTGACACATTTTATTCCTGTCAGGTCACATTTGGTCCTGTTCACACACAGACACACACACATACACAAAGGTTTATTTGCACTCACATCTCTGCATGCGTGCACAGACAATTTTTTTCGAGCAGCACGTGCAGGAGCTTTGCCCATTCCCATTTGATTTGTGCTGGAGATGGGAAGGACACCAGGAGCTCCCCTGTCCACCCTAGAAGGACGGGAGGGGAGAAAGCCCTATGTCATTACGTCAGAGGAAAAGATGCAACTTGTTTTTCAAGAAAGTGAGACATGACTAATCCCAGATTCACCAGGACCTGCACAGATTGAAGGTCAGTCATAACATGCCATAACTATCCAGTTCTACACTGGTATCTCAAACACCCTTCAGGAAAACTCAGCAGTTTCCACCGTGTCCCCAAATCCTGGCACATTTCCCCAGCAATTCACTTCTCAAACTGTCACCCAGAGACTGCGGCAGGTCCTTAGGACGTTAGAAAGTTATTTTAACATGATTCAACAGAACAAAAATTAAACTTGAAGTAAATAAAAGTTCCAAAGTTCAACCTAGTTTGTTGATGTGTTTGTGTAAATGAATATCCTTGAAGTTGCTCTGCAGAAAATGGCCTTTGGGTTGTTTGGTGAGGGCTTTTTCTTCCAAAAAGCTTAGCTGGTGATTTGACTCAAGAGAGACCAAACCACTCATCTTCCAGAAGGGACAGTCCTACAGAGTGTCTTCCAAGAAGGCTGAGAAGAAACTGAAGCTAGGACATATGTTCATATGACCCAGACTGATGACCTGTTTGTTTGGTGGAGAGTTTCAGAAATGATTGAAAAGAAGTATTCCTAATAATGAAAAAAAAACCCCCAAAATAAAAAAGTCCCCCTTTCTGCCTAGAGGCTTCAGAGCTCCCGTTCATACAGGGTTCGAGAACTGCCTCTTAGCAAGACAGATGATTGCAGCTTCCAAAATGCATCAGCGATTGCAGACCTGACTGAAAAGCAGATGATGCAGATAATAGAGGACTACCAGATAGCTCAGCCTGAACCAATTATTAATTCTAGCAGTTAATGATTTGCCCCAGAAGAGAAGAAATGCAATCTTACAGTTCTCTCATCTGACAACCCTATCCCTGAATGCATTGACCAAGCTACAAAGGAGGGTCCCACAGCCATGCAGCTCTTAGAGAGGACATGTTAATGAATCAAGGAGGAGGCCTTCACCATTGCTTGGGCATTCATCCATCCCATCTCTCCACTCCTCTCCCTCCTCTGCCCACACTCCAACTTCTTCCCTCTCCTACCCTCAGGGTATTGAAGGGAATGCTGTAAATGCCTTTTTAGCTAAATCACCTAACTTCTCTCAGCTTGAAAAGAGAGAACAGTAGATAAATCTCAAGTGCCACCTACTTATTCATCCCTTCCAGTAAAGGGCAGATTTCGGGGGCAGATTAGCAGTTCCCGTACTATAAACAAACAAGAACATGACACGAAACATCCAACTTTACACAAAAGGAGGATTTTGATCCATAACAGTAAAATAGTTGAGAGCTAAAGTTAAAACTCCACATTTGCCTTGATCTTAAATTCACTGCACTTTGTGGGCAAGGATGTAAAGGCTTCAGAGTGGTAGAACATCCTTCTATAACAGACTGCACACTGCAATAGCCTAGCACAACAGGGTGGTTTAAGGGTGAGGGGAGAGTCAACTAGATTTTCACTCTGATTATAATCATTTTTGTTCTTTTCAGGATTTGAATTACATCCTTTCAAGTGGCTTTACTTTAATGTTGTGATTGTTGATTTCTTCCCTCATTTAGCAGTAATCTAAACAGATAATAAACACAGCTCACCAGGAAAAAAAAAAAAAAAAAAAACAAGAAAAAAAAATTCTTGATACAAATCAGGACTTTGACTCTAGCAGGCTCAATGACTTCTTCAAAGGACTTATTGACATTCAAATAGCAAAACATGTCTGTACCAATAATGATAATTAAGTGCTATATGCCTTTCATCCAAGGATCTCAAGCTGTAGCTCACAACAACACTGCAAATTAAGTACGAGCTCTCCATTTCACAGAGATTTTGCCTACAGCCAGAGAGCAGCTCAATAACTGCACGAGGAGCAAGGCACAGATTCCTTGGGGGGGGTGTGTGGAGAGGGATTTTTAATACTGGCAATGCACCCATTGTAGTATCTTTACCTTTGCTCTATGCCCCATGCATGCCTATGTCCTTTCTCTTTCTTTTGCCCACATACAACATATGGCAACAGAAAAAAGACCCAAGTTTCCCAAACCAGAGGCCAGTCCTGCTAAATCTGTGCTGTCTATTAGGAAGGGAAGATTTCCGCCTCCCCAGGAAGCCCCACAGAACCACTAATGTCCACCCAGGGCTGATACAGCTCCAGCGTGCTGCAGTGGTGCCAGCACAGTGACGGAAACGGTCCATCACCTCCTTAGTCATGTGTCTAGGGCTCAGCCTTTGCTCAGTACCTTACTCCATCCATACCAGTGTTGTAGGCTAAGCCCAGTGTTATCAAGCTACCTCTTAAGAGGCGAAAAGCAAAACAAATGGGACCTACACTCCACAAGAGCAGCCATAATTCATTCTCAGTACCACAGTCACCCTCCACAGCAGTGCCCTGCCCTCTGTAAGCCCTACACCACGTATGTGACTCAGGGGATCTGCTCCCTCGTCAGTGGGGAAAAAACACAGCCTGCAATGCTGCACAACTAAACCATGCTGCTCTTCAAGGAGAATCCAGCCTTTGCTTTGCGTACCAGTGGCTGCTCATGCCCGGCAACATCAAAGTATGGTCCTGTTAACCATGCAGGAAATGGGCAGGGTGGAGGCATGAGCCAGCCCATGCTTTCATCAAAACATCCAGACTCTTCTGCACTCCCTGCCCTGTCAGTCACTGTTAAATTATACCAGCATGAGCTTGAAGAGGCGCAGGAGCTAAATGTCTACAAATAAGATAGAATTAGAACAGGATAGGATAGGATTATTTCAGCTGGAAGGGACTACAATGATCATCTAGTCCAACTGCCTGACCACTTCAGGGCTGACAAAAGTTAAAGCACGTTGTGAAGAGCATTGTCCAAACGCCTCTTAAACACTGACAGGCTTGGGGCATCAACCACCTCTCTAGGAAGCCTATTCCAGTGTTTGACCCCCTGTTGGTAAAGAAATGCTTCCTAACGTGAAGTCTGAACATGTCAAGTCTTGTAGTCCTTTTAAAGAAAAACAGTTGTGTTTTGGATGAACAGTGAAACTGGGAGTGCTGACAGGTCCCAAACTACACACGGTCATCTTTTGTAGAGTTTTACCAAAAAGGCACGGAGTTTGTACTAGCACTCCAGACATCACATATATAAATAACCAATCAGCCTCACAGCTGAAAATGCATCAGAAAAACATTCAAGAAGTCCATTTTTGGACAGTGCTGTCCTATATGAGTGTCACAGCTCCCCGACTTCTAAAGATGCTTGTCTTTTTATTTCATCTTCATACTCTTCTGCTAACTTCTTATGTTTGTTATCAGCATTCATGGCTCAAGATTTTTGGCACAAGGACTGGTTTTTACTATGTCATATTAAATCTGGTTGAAACTCAGTTTTTATTTTAAAGAAGTTTCAACTTTTCTTTTTATGACATAACAAAATTGAATACATACAGATTCATCAGAATTAGTCAGTCATTTAAGATTTTGCAATTTAATTTTAGAATCACACAGGGACATTTCATGCTTCCATAACTTCTCCATCAATGTCACACAAATTACAGCACAAAATGCTAAGTCTCACTGACCCTGCTACTGTGCATTACTGATGTACTAAGTTTGGCATTGGTTTGTATTAACCTTGGTATCTTACAGCTTTTTTAATCAGGTAGCAGGGAAGACAACTCCATACCTCCTTCAGAGTGAACCCACAGGCACGTTAGGTGAAGGAGACATCTGAGAATCACTGTATTTAAAAGCACCAGGCTTCACTCCTGCTCTGAAATAACAGGCTCACCAAACCATCTGAGAGTAGACACAGCCATAGCAATCTCTTAACTGTGGCCAGTCTTCAAGGAAAAGCAGAAATCCTATGCAGGGCTACCAGTTCTAGTGGGAAAACCAGATGTGTAACTTCCACTGTGCCTGTTAAACTTACATTTCACCCCAGCTTTCTAAGAATTAGAGATGTTTCAGTGCCAACAATCAGGTATTTCCTCCTGGGTCTTTTAACATGGGTATTTTCTCATGCTGAACATGGAACCAGTTCAGCCTGGTCCTAAAACGCTGCTGTGACATGATGTCCAGCCTGCACTGGAGAAACATCTGCACTGGAAATCTCATGTTTTCTATGTCCAAGCTTGCTCTTAGACAAAAATTAGCTCAGCTATAGTCCAAAGGAGCCCTTTTATGGCCAGGATATGCTTTGGCAGCCTGCCAGCAGCGCTCCTCTAAAGCCATCCAGCAAAGTGACACCATCAGTTATAAGATCTATGTGTGTCAGGTCACTGGGTTATAAAACAGAAGTGTCATAAGCATGTAAGGACATGGTTTGGGCTCTGCTGTGAACAAAGATCAAATTATTTTTGTGGAATCTGATTACTATCTTGGGATATATTCCAGTGGGAAAGGGTCACTGCATTGGAATAGCAATACTGGGAAATCAGTTTCAGTATTCCAAATTGTTACAAAACCCTGAAATAGGTAAAGATGTGAATCGATGGGATGCTACTATCACACTGCAGCTAGCACGATGGTGAGGTACTGCGTGCTTGGATGGAAAAATCCTACTTAGACTGTACCCTGCACTGTGTTGGACTACAGTAAAAATCAGAAGTCACTCTTTCCACAGGAAATGACAGCAACACAAAACGAAAACCATGATAATAAGCAATATGACTCTCCCACGCCTTACTTCCTAGTAACACCTAAGAACACACACATTTGTAGCACGCTTCGAAAAAATGAGCTCCATCACAGAAGTACCATGAGCAATGAGTGTGTGTCCCTCTGAATCAGCCCTCCTGGCCTTCAAACAAAACTGAAGACCAGGAGAGTGACAGAAGCTGAGAACGATAATACAGTCAAAAAAAAAAAAAAGGAGGGGGGGAAAATGCTGAAAGAATGCAGCCAGCATGTGTAAAGCATCATTACATTATTCTGATTCAAACAATGTTTGACCTGCATGGGTATTTTCAAAGTGCACTCCATAGCAGAGAGAACGACAAACTCTCAAGCTAGTGACAGAGCTGTCAAACCTCAACATCTTAGACTGCACAGGTATATGTGAATAAAAAAGAATTGGCTGATATCAAGAACCATCTTGATTTAAACTTGTGAAGGGACTGCTAGGGTAATTGCTGTTTTACAATCACACTTCCATAGTAGTCAGTTATCACTGACTATGGTGGTAACCACTTGTTGAGATGAAGAGCAGAAGCAAGGTCAAGCAACACTAAATAAGAAAGCCTGGGGGGGAGGGGGGGAAGAACCCTTAAAAGCAGGTCAGACAAATATAAAAAACAAAGAAGGAAAGTTACACAGGTACTGATAAAGTTTATGAATTGCAGTGCAGTAGATTACAGGGGAACCCATCCTACCCAAACCCCCTTCTGCTCTCCCCTCTTCTCCTTATCCTTCTCTGCAAATGAAAATGTATCTTTTACGTAAGCCTATGCGTAAGTGCTGAGAATCAAAGGCATTACACCCAGCTTCTGGGCAAGGCAGCACACTGCAGAAAAACAATAAGGCCATTATTTGGATGGGAGAAACAGCCTGTATTACTGACTTGACTGGTCCCTTTTTTATTAGCAGCTGTTAGAGCAGGGATCAGAGAGTGTGCTGGTGTGGTGCAGCTGTTCCACATATGTTATAAATAAGGCCTATTAAAAGCTCATTCTATTTTTAACATTATGAAAAAAATCAAGAAGCCACTGAAATTCTCCATTAATGCCTTGTAAGTGTAACTCTTCTCCTAGTCTTGACTTTAATGTCCAGAACTGAATGGACAAAACAGGCCATTCTTAAAATAATATTAATTTTAAAAGAAAAGAAGAGAAAATGTAATTTAGTGGAATTAGATTAAGCCAGCCCGGAAGATGTAACCAATTAGTGTGTATAGCGTCTTCTCCTTCAAAAGCTGATACTTAATCAGGATGAAAACAAACTCTTGCAATTCTAATTCTAATAAAAATCTTGGAATACTACACTGAAGAGTTTCTCTGGTACAACACAGAAGCTGAACCCAGCACCACATGGTTCAGACACCACCACCCACCTTTCCCAAACTGGTCCTTGCTTCCCCCTCGCTGGGTTGCTGTGTGTGGTCAGAGCCCACCACCAGCTCCTCCTCACCAACCCCAATGCTGAAAAGATCAATAACGGTTCAAGGTGAAGGCAAAATTCCAGTCCTGGGCTAATCCTTTGCTCACCTGTTTTCAGGGTCCGACACTGTCATGTTGCGTGTCACATAGCACATCTTGAGCGGTATTGTCTTCTTGTCTCTGTGGATGGAGAGCGAAAGCTGCGACAGGGGGTCAGCAGAGGCACAACCCAAGCGGGGAGATTCGGGCGGAGGCGTCTCCCACCCAATTTCTGAAACAGGAGAGCCTTTCTTCACATAGGGGGTTGCTTCTCTCATGTATTTCACTAGAGAAAAAAAAAGAAAAAGAAAAGTAATAAATAAATAGATATTCAGTAGTTGCATCCCATGTGAGTTCTTTGAACTGCTACCAACCCTCAGCACTGTTTATTATTTCTACTCATCCAGCATCACAGCATTGGAAGCTGTGTAAATACGGAAGCTGGAGATCTGACTGCTGCTTATCTCAGTAGGGTTCAATGAGTAGAACAAGGGAAAAGAACAGAATAGATGAAATAAGAACATATAGCTAGTGCAAGGCCAGGAGAGCCACACAACTTCTATTTGACAGGCTGTAAGTCCTCATGCAGCATTTCCTTTGTACCGAAGTCATGAGCTGGCTGAGGCATAGGGAAGTTTCTAAGAAGGACATTCAACCAAGTGACAGGGAATCTATTATTCCCTTGTCTAGAATGTTCCAGTGATACCCCAAGTGCTGCAGTCTCACATCTTGCTTCTTGTTCACACTTGTCAGTGTCCCGCCACTGATCTTGACAGCTATTTCTGCTTGCTGGGAAGCAGTTTTAGCCGATCTACTTGTACATACATACACAGAGTAAACAAAAGCCAGTTCACCTCTTAGCCTTCTCTTGGGGAAATAAAATTGAGTTCGAGGCTTGTGAGAGTGGAGGTGTCAGATTAGATCTCTTCTCATCCTCCTCCAACATTTTTTTCTAGTATGGATTAGAAAAGTGAATGTAGGATTCCCAAGTGATCTTACTTGAATGCAAAAATCAATACCTCTTTTACACTCATGCTTTATATTCCCCTCTTTATGCAGGCAAATATTGCAACATTGTCCCTGGGAAAAATAGATCAAGACTGCTTTTGCTTTTCATGTGCTTAGCAAATCTGCCAGTCACAGTCTCCGTCTCCTATCTGATGAAACTGAACTAAGAAAAGACCTCCCATTTAAGCACCCTGGTTAAATGTTTATATCCAATGCACACAGCTGTGGCTGCCTAACTGGCTATTGCCACTTGATTGGACCCATGACTCAAACAGCAACGACAGGAATCAAAAGGGCAGGAGCACCATGAACTCATTTAGGGAAGTTATTAAAATGCTGCGAGAGATGATTTCAAGGAAATGGTGCAGATCACGTTAGCTCAGCTGAAGAAGCTGGGAATGACTGAGTAACAAAAAGATGGGTAAATTGCAGAAGGGCATTGTTGCGAAGGAGGTTAAATTAGGGAAAGCAGTTTTCAAGTTCAAAGTGAAAGCAAGGAAAGTATTCAGCGGCATGGAGGAGAAAACAGTGTTTCTGTCAAAACTACAGATAAGGTGAGTAATTTCAGCAGCACTTTTTCAAGGCACTTTGTAACAGCTTTAACGAGAGATACCTGTGTAAAACTAGAGTCCAGGCTCTGTGAGCACCTATTGACATCACCTTAGTGCACAGCTTGCTGTTGCGCTCTCTCTTTTTTAAAAAATCTTTTAACTTCAGTTATAAGGACTTCTGTGTCCAGGTATTTTACAGGATATCCCTCTGTCAGAAGGATAATTTGTGATTTATCAGAAATGCTGTCTTACCCAACACCCATACTTTCTTTGCCCCATACTATTCTGAGTAATTTTTGAAATTAATTTCTTCCCTGCTCAGGGAAGCACTGGCACAGGATTCTACCAGGCTTACAGAAACTATTTAAGGCAAAAGGTGTTGAGATTGATTTTTTGGATCTTTTTGTAGACACCTACCTAGAGTCCATTATCTAAAAACCTGTCACCTAACTCTCAAAACCAGTGCTCATCCTTGGGAACTCCATAAATTACCTGACTTTCAAAGATGCTGAAAATAAGCAGTTTCAGCCAGTGTCGTAGAAATACTGGTTTTAGCAGTAGGTTTATCAGTTTGGATGTACTCATAGCCTTTGGGAACAGAGAGACTAAACACATACAGACATGGTGAATCCATTCCTGTTTACACTGAACAAATATGACTTTGTCATTAACATAGATAAGAGAAACAGATGAGGCTGTAAAAATCATGTTTAACTGCAAACAAAATTTCGTTCCCTTTAAAATTAAAGATTATCAATTAATCTGTTGAAAAAAGTAATCCAGCCAGCTTTTGAGCTCTGTTACAGTGGCATGCCAGCAAATGTGATGCTAAATAAAGGTCCAGGTCTCAATAATGTAGCTATTTCCTCTGTGCTATTTTCGTCCTCTTTCAGCTGCAGCTATATGCATTAGACCTGAGCATCTTTTCATTAAGGAAAGGAGAGAGGGGCAGGGAGAGGAAGGAAGCTGAAGTGAAACATTTGGCTCTAAACCTAAGCAAGAACGCAGAATGTGAATTTAATTCTCCAGAGATGGGTGCAGAAGAAAAGAGCCAGCCCTTCTATGTGCCAAGAAGCCAAGTTTCCATGTGATGCACTGGTGAGTTTGTGGCAGGCAGCTGCACTGTTTCTGAAAGTGTTGTGAAAGCGGAAGCAGGAGGAGGAGGAGGAGAGAGCAGAAACACAACCCTCTTTCCACAAACTGAGTCTCGAACACAGCAAAAGCCAAGAAAACTACCTTGAGGAAAAATGTCCTATGAAAACTCCTGCCAACTCCTGAGCTCACAGACATCTAGTTCCTACTAACTCTCAAAATGAGACAGATTCTCAGCCCCAGAGACTTACATGAATAATGACCCATTAATATACTGGTATATTGCTGGACACCATCTTCCTACAAAATTCTCTAGGACAATTAAAAAAAAAAGTGAATATAGGTTTTCTGGTAAAAAAAAAAAAAGGACTTTAGTAGTCAGCTACAAGTTAATTCCTATTTCCCACTAAATACAAGGACAGCTTTCTAGACTCATGCTGAAATCTGCTGGGTTTTACAAATCAGACTTTATGGCTCCTGTATATTCAAATGTGTTTCATATTTTAAAAGCCCACAAATGGATATATATAAATGCACAAATGGAATACTGGAGTGGAACAGGTGGCAGAACTTGATCAATTTATACAATTTTTTGTATTATTTAAATTTCAGAGCCAATGTTGTCCATTTGCCCCATCAACATCCATAATTATATGTCTATAAGCAAAGTCCAGTTTATGAATTTAGCTGAAATAAGGCACACGCTGTTCAGATGATTCATAAGTTTTATCAGCAATTATTTCCTATTTACTTCTAATCTCAGGATGCAAATACTGCGGAACACTCTGTTTTATACCAATGCACCAGTAACCCTACTACACACACAGCAATTTATGGTGATCCCCCCACATGTCTACATTTTGCAGTCTGTCCATTAACCCGTTCTTAATCCACCTAATAAAAAACAAGTTGATACCAGTATGTATAATAGGCATACTCCTATTCCACATGGCACTATCTGAAAATCTTGAATGCAGAAACGTTAATGTATAACTGAAGTTATACAATTTACTTCCATCATTAAGTTTTAAAACCAGAAAAAATATGACACAGACTATTGGACATTAAAGTAATAATGTGGATAATATTCTGTTTTCAGACCATTACACTCAAGCGCTAGATTTCTCTTTGGATACAGCACAAATCCAGGTATCGAAAAGGAAAGAGACTATAGAGATCACTGTTTTTATATATTGCCAAAGAAACCACCTAATGGATTAAACAACACCACCACCCCGCCCCCAAATTTAATAAAATTAAATAAGGCATGCCATTGTATAACTCTGAATTACGTATAAGTATTCTACAGGAAGGTATATATATATGCCTTCAGAATAGATACATCTCTAGTATATATACAAACATTAAATATATATTTATATAATAATGCTACATTCTTTAAGACCACTGGGATATACTTTGCAAACACAAAACCCAACATGCAGGGATTGAGAAAAAACTCTAATGGTTTCATTATTATAACTCAATTTACTGATAGACTGTAATTTCAGTCGAGAGTTGTCTAAACTCATCCATTTGATGCTATAGTTCAACCTCAGAGATCCTTATATTCAGTACTAATTACTGATCCATGCCCTTTTGGTGCACCACTAATTAGAAACTGCGGTCAAGCAATTAAAATTGCAATCTCCGGAGCGCCCCTCCCCACAAAGAGAAGAGGAAGGGAAGTGGCAATCAAATGAATTAATCCACTGATACACACTGAAATACTTTGCATTTATTTTTTGATCTGCAAGACAGGCAACATAGCTTCCAAAAAAGCACTTCATTTATAGGCAGTGCTGCCAAGTCCCAAGTCCCCACAATTAATCCTTTGTTACTGTTCACAGATGACTTTGTTTTTTGTGGGGAGAAAGAAGCAGGGTTTTAACGAGAGAAATACTACAGACCAATTTGGTCAGGTCCTCGGCCAGACGCAGTTCCGAGGAACTGGGGCTTCTCTGACACATTCAGACTGTTGCCTAGGAGTGAAGACAAAGACCACTGAAGAGAAGCCAGCACTCCCGAGCAGAGTTCTTTCATTACTATAGGAATGAGGACAGGATGTGTAGGTTTACAATATGAAAGCAAAGGGAACAACATGCCCGAATCTGCTCAAAAAATATGATCAAGGAATTCCCCTTTGCAGGGGAAGAGCACAGTCTCCTCTTTATGCATTTGTTCTCTCCTAAGTAAAGTACTCAGAGACAACTACCAAACATAAGTAGAAAACATCACCTAGAAACCTCTTGAGGGCTATTTTCAAAGGATGTGCTAACGTTATTGATACCTATACCCAAAAAAGATTTTTTGGAAAGGTTTCTGAAATCCATCTTCATCTGGTCTGGTTTCTGTGAGTGTGGAAGACGGCCCAGAGAAGAGGAGCTGGGCAAGTCCTCCACCACACTTAAGAAGTTTTAAGACTGCATGTAGAGATCAACCTTTGGAGTCACTCAAGCCCACAAATTGAACATGATGAGATCAATTGCTTTTACCAGCTTATTGAGTATGAACAGGCTGTTTGACTCATCTGTGTCAAAGCGAGTGCACCAGACCATCTGCATGGCATAAAGAACTTTTCTGGCAAAAGTGATTCTTGATTAGTTTGAGAAGAGCTGCTAATGCAGAACTAGAGGAAGCCCATCCTGCAGGTACGCAGTTCCCACCTGGAAAGAAGGAAACAAATGAAGACAAACACTTCTGAGGTTGTAGACAGCATCACTACAAGTCAAAATTAAGAACTCAGAGCCTGTTCTCAGTTCTGTTGTTATGCTTGATGGAATATTAAAACATAGAATTTGCAGTCCAGCAGTTTTGGTAAGGCACAAACCAGAACGCCCCCAGTGGTTTTAAAGCCAGTAGTAACTGAAAGGAGAAGCCTTGACATAAAATCTGTAAACTTTGCACAAGCAATGCCAACATAAATGCAGAGTATTTCATGCTATTGCCAATGGAACTGAGATTAACAGAGCTGGAGAAAGGTCTACTGTATTAAAATTAATTCAACATCATGATACCAGAAGTCTGCTCGGTTTTACATTAGAGATCAAATTTCCACCAAACTCAAGCAAATCTACAGTGAAGACTCGTGTATAAAAATGAGATGAGAATCTGCCAGTGCTACCAGTGCTGTTATCAAAACTAAGACAAATACTTGAAGAAAAGAGTTTATGAATCAGATCATCTATGAAGATGTCTCGCATGACCCTTTCAACAGCTTTAATGTGGGCATAAACCAAAAACCCATCAATAATCCTCCTTGTGAGGGTTTCTACTCCATTTCCTACAGAAACATCTGTTACTACGTTCAGACAAGTAACATCCATTAACATCATCTGCTTTCCCCTGTGCTGAAAGGGATTTGAAATGGTAAACCTCTTGATCTGCCAAGAATGTCAGATCTCCACCTCTGGGAGATGATATAAATTAGTTAAAATAAACACCTTGTGAGAATACAAATCCCCTTTATACTTTGGCTATTTCTCGTACTGTAGTAAGACTAAGTTGGATTTACATTTTCTGCTGTTTTTAAATTAATCCAGTTGAATTCAATATATGTTACTTCATCCTTTAAAGAGACAGGCTTGGATCTAAATTGTAAGGGGCTGTTTTTAAAATCCTTTTTAAAATGCTTTCAGTCTATGCACTTATACGAGTAACTTCAGAAAGACCCAGGAGACAAAAATGCCTTTAAGATAAAGTTTACCTAAAAGGAGGGCATTAGGGTGGCAAGAGGCTGCTGGTAAGCAACCACGCTTCAAGTTCAAGCTTTCAGTGGGCTACAGATAGGCTGGGTGAAAAAGATCAACAATTGCATTTTACAAAGGTATAGAATACTTCACAGTGTTCGCTTCCATTAGCAGTTGCTTTTATAAAAGAGGTGGAGGAATGTTAAGCAGTGCTGTAAGCACTATCACACGTTTGCACCCAAAAAATTAAGGCAGTTCCTCTTCAAAGCACCTTGCAATCAGCAATTTTTCGTGGTTAAGAGAATTTCTTCGCCAATCAGGTAAGAAGACTGGCAGTCCAGACAGCAGTCCAAGGGATCAGCGTACCCAGGTCCCCATCAAATGGGAGAAAACAGGCTGCGCTCTGGAAGCCATGGAAGGGTGCAGTTGGTGAAACCTCATGGTTTTGATAACCTGAATAGAGCACAGTGACCAGCCACGCTCTGTTAATCCATAGCAGGTCTCAAAAAACATAACTCGCCACCAAAGATTTCTTAGAAGTCAAGAAACTGTAGGAGAAAACTCAGTGGTGAGCCTTGGCACGAGCCACAGGCAGCCCTTGTGGATGCCTTCTCCTTTCCACCTGCACCAGGGACATCCCTTTTCCCCTCAGATTTCAGCACTTGTGGAGCTGGAGATTACATTCCCAGATCATCCTATGCTTCTGTGTAACACCAAAAGATCTTCAGAGAGTTACTTCTCCTGGATTTCTTTTCCTGAGACTTTGCCTATGCTGTGAGCTGATTCAGCCACTGGTTCCCTAGGCCTGATGCTCCCCTCCAGCAAACACTTCTTCAGCCCCTTCTGAGTTTCCTCAGTGCAAATGTTTCTAGGGAGCAAAGGCTTTAAATGCCTCCTTATCTTATGCAGCATATCAATTTTGTCAACTGCAAAACCTAGCAAATACTAATTGATTTTCATTCCTCCACAAAACCACGGTTTTATACTCCACATGGAGCAAGCACGAGCAAAACACACAACCTGCTTCCCTCCAGTCTGTATTAGACAGCCTGAGAGCTTTGCTTGCGGTCAGCATTTCCCACCCACTTCTCCTTGCCGTGCCTTGGAGCTGGCCACTGCTAACCGTCCCCTTTCAGCTCCTTTTTGAGTTACAGCACCAAGTCCTAATAATAAAAAGTCCATCTTTGAGGTTAACAGCACGCATGCTCCAGGAAGCAGCAAGGATAATTTGCAATGCTGGGGTGAGATTTTCACGTTTCTGTTCAAAAAAGCTTAATGGAAACTGAACAAACATGAACTCTGGTCACACAGAATCACAGTGAAACCTGAGGCTGGGTCACTGGCTTGGTTCAGAGCTCTAAATAAGTGACACTTACTGGCACTTTGAGCTGATGGAGTGACCAAAAGCAGTCACAGGTTGTCAGTAATCTGGTATACAAAATTTTCAAACTGGCAAATTAATAATAAACGAGACTTTACAGTTGACGTTCCTCAATACTTTCCATTATAATTTCCATTACTCATACCTACTACACTGAATGCATTCAGTTTCCTTCAAGTGATTTAGTTTATTTTAAATTTCAGAGTTATTATTTCAAAAAATTGGATGTATTTAGTTCTGGTTTTTGATATGTCACTAATGAGAAATGCAGGAATTCTAGCAGCAAGGTCCCATAAGCTATTCATCTGTCTTCCAAAAATGTTACATACTTCCTCAAAATAAATGCAGACATCTCTCTTTTCATAATCTGAAAACCAAATTTTAGCTTGTAAATATTCTGTAATCCCCAGAAGTACAATGTTAAAAAGGAGATGCTTTGGCTTGATCTAGAAGGAGACCCTGGCAGTATCTTGAAGAGCTTGTACTCAAAAGAAACACCATTCAGTGGAGAGCAGGGAGCAACTACATTGCACAAGTGTCCCTTAGCTAATAAACTAAAAATTAAAAAAGACTACTGTCAAAACCTGCAAGCAGTAGCTATATAACTTACTACATTTTTATGTAAAATGTGACACAGCTCATTTGCTACATTGTTATGTGACATTATGAACTCTACAATTAGAACTATGCAAATCTTTCATAATGGCAGTGGAAAACATCTGAAACAGGCAATTTGGGAGCTGAAGATGGAAATCAGCAGTCACGCTTTGAGAAAAAGCATTGTGGGACCTATGAGTCACTCATTGATAACCAAATGGGAGCTTCTGGTTGTCTTCAAGGCAGAATGCTTCGTAAGTTAAAAAATAAATAAAAAAGAGTGTTTAGTCACATGATATTAGGACTCATAGGTCATCATATTCCTTGTAGAGTTACAAGGAGTTGTACTCAAAGTACAATAGAAAAATGTGGCTTCACATAAAGCAGGGAAATGGAGCAAAATATATTTCTTCAGTGAACTTGCAGTACTCAGATTCCCAAGGACCTTCTCCTACCCAATATTGACATATTGTCACATTATCTCAGGAATAAGTTGATTCACAATTTCTTGTGTGCCGCTCATGTTAGTTGTTCCCCCTCTCTGTTAGTATTTATAGATCCTTCTCCAATCACCCACACGCTCAGATGGAATTCAAGGTGTCTGGCATCGCCAGCACACTATAATTTTTCTATTTACATGAGTAATCTCAAGTGTCAGAACAAATATTTCAACCACTGGTGATTATGTGAAAAATACATCAGGGCATTACGGCTTTAGAGCATGCTGTTATTTCAGCAGTCACACAAATCATTAAGTACTACAGGATAGACTGAAAATGGCACTCACTGAGGGAAGTTATTATGCTGTGTATGATTGTACCTGCTTTACAGATGGCTAAACTGACACAGGCAAGTTAAAATGCCTTCCTCAAAGTCATGCAGTAAGTCAGTGAGAGTTTTCAGCATTAAACTTAATTTCTACCCATTTATGACTTTTCATTTTTAAACAGCCCAAAGGGATTGCAGTGCCAGTGAAAACTGGATTCACAATGCCTACAGTCTTCTCCCTGTGGGAAGACCTTGAAGACCTTTCAAGATCCCCAGGATTTATTTTGAAGGGTAGGGCTGCAATCACTTGGAACATTTCAAAGTTCATCATTTTCATTCTTCACGGGATAACACTAAGAGCTTTGAAAATGAACAAACTCAGTGCCCTCATTCAGCTAAGAACTTGCCATAACTCCTGTGGCTGGACTATGGTCTCTCCTCACAGGTAATTAGCGATAGAACAAGGGGGAATGGCTTCAAGCTGCAACAGGGTAGGTTTAGACTGGACATTGGGGAAAAATTCTTCACAGAAAGAGTTGTCAGACACTGGAATAGGCTGCCCAGGGAGGTGGTTGAGTCACCATCCCTGAATGTGTTTAAGAGTCATTAAGATGTGGTATTGGCGGATATAGTGTAGGGGGGTTGATGGTTGGACTCGATGATCCCAAGGGTCTTTTCCAACCTGAATGATTCTATGATTCTACCTTACAAGTCCTTATTTTTGTGAATCCATTAGTTTCCAACCATACTAACAGGAGATACCAATGACCATATCCAGAACACTCAAGTGCTAGTGATTATAAGTCCTTATATCTATATGCATACAGGTGCATAAATACAGACAGATAGACAGATAGATATAATATGAACACCACTGAAGTTCAGTGACTTAGACTGAAAATTCCTATAATTGCCCATTTGCCTGCCTACCTCTCTCTCCTTTTCCCATTTAAACTGGGAATAACAAAGTTTGGTAAATTTGGAGAAGCATCCAGTCATTTCTACACTGCAAGCCGGCAGGAATCGCTTCACTCCATCAAAGACTACCATCTCCAGGCTGCCATGCCACCACAGTTCAACAGGAGAAGCACAACGGCTTCTCTGACAAGGCACAAGAAAATCTGTACAGTAGTCTTAAGACTTCTATATAACGAAGACACACAAAAAACCCCCACAAAACACAAATCCAAGGAGATTCCTAAATCAATCATAGGGAACTGGGATGAGTTTTTCTGATCAGAGGGGGGTATAATGTAGCAACTGTATTTTTCTTTATTTCAGTATGTCATAATGATAGCTCAAGACCACTTCTGCCTGATTCTTAAGTCCAAGTACGATCTGTAATTGCCTCTTCTCCACATGAAGACATTAATGGGAGGAAGCACAACTGTATGTCCAGCAAGGGCAATGAAAAGAGAAGGACAATGAAACATTAAGCCACATCCTTGTGCCTCAGTGCTTGGGCTTCCATTTGAATGGAGCCCTTTTCTCCCAGGGATTATGGTTTTCTCTAGGAATAAGCCACCAAACCCCTAACAACAAACTACAACAATTAAAGAATAAGGACACTAGTCATTAGCACTGGCTAAACAGTATTCAGAAAGCAGCAGCAC
Source organism: Rhinoptilus africanus (assembly GCA_013400135.1). Taxonomy (NCBI): domain Eukaryota; kingdom Metazoa; phylum Chordata; class Aves; order Charadriiformes; family Glareolidae; genus Rhinoptilus; species Rhinoptilus africanus. The sequence continues at coordinate 1,148,303 of VXBO01003377.1, forward strand.
TTTGAGCACAGGAAATTCTCAGAATTGCAGCACGCAAAGAGACCAGGACTGAAACCCAACTGTACTGCCATAGGACCATGGCATCATGTGCTGCTCTTTGCAGCTCAAAGTCTCTTACCGAGATGATAGCGCTTCTGTTCTCATCCCCGAGGACTTGTAGGTACTGTATCTTAAAAACTACCAATGATCTCTGATAGAATACGGTCCTCCTGGCACTCCAGTGCATAATGCAATTTGGAGGTGAAAAGGAAGACCTTTTTTTTTTTTGGCAGGTTTATTATTTTTAAATAGCATAACTTAAAACTATTCTGCAGACAGGATCTCAGAAATGTATTAGTGAACACAGGGAACAAGGGAAGCAGTGAAAATCCTCATAAAAATCCTGAATTCAGAAACGGATTTTTTTTCCATGAAATGGTTTTGTGGAGTGATCTGAAAATACATTCTCATTCCAATTCATTTCTCTACAAACAAAATAGTACTTTGAGTTGACATTTTGATTTAAAATGTCTTTTTAAGATCAAACTCCTTCTCTAATAAATATTGCATGGAGTGTCCCCCAGCATCCATTTTGTCAGATGGAAAATTCATATAGTTAGGATTCCATTAGGTTTCTTGCAGTGGACTGGGCATTTAATCAATGAGAGCAAAGAGCATCTAAATAGGGTTAGGCTTCAAATTCCTTTCAGTGAGAAGTTAAATCCCCATTAGCTTTGAGCCATAAGCCCCCGTGGGTTTAGCATGCAGCTTAAAAGGTAACGCTCTGAGGGGTCACGGCTCTTTACTGTAGTACAGAAAGCCTATTTCACAGATGGCCCTGCAATAATAATGTAAATATAATCCTGTTTCAGTGGACACTTTATCCATCCAGAAAACAAGCAATGTTTTCTGTCCCAGAAAAAATCACATTACTCTTCAATTTAAGGGCAAGGTAATTCTCTGCTCCATTCAGGCCCTATTACAGAGAATTCCTGGGACTCTCCTGGTATCACGCCGATGCTGGGGCCAGCATGGTCCCCCCACCTCTCCGTGGGACGAGACAGACACAGGTTGCTGTCAGCAGCAGCTGAACAGCAAGTGCAGTTGACTCGGCACATCAAAACACATTTCCTCACTATGCCACATGCCAGTTTTGACTGTTCTAGGTTAGGTCAAAGCCAGGTTAAAATAGTACAACCTATTGTTTTTCAAAGTCTGCAAACTGCCTGCCAAGTACTTTTTGCTCAACTAGTAAGGGGAGGTTGATAACAGAGGTTGGAAAAGAACCTGGCAATTCCCAGCTGAGCTTCAAAGGGCTGTAATGAAATGTAACCCCAGTTCAAATCATCACAGACAAAACCGTTTGTTTAATCAGCGAGAAGAATACTAATTTGTTTGCATCTCAAATTTATTTGCCATTTGTACTACTGAAGCACTTACCGGGATTAGTGAACAGCCAGGGCATGACAGCCCCAGATGCTGTGCAAACACAGAACAAAAAGCTGGTCCCCTCCCAAGGAGCTTAGAAATCAAGTACAAGTTAAGAGACAATAGGGACATGACAAGGAAATAAGCAGGCAGAAGTGCCTACGTTAAAAATCATGCATGTATCTCCCAGTGTTGTTACAGTTGTATTGTATTCCTCTGTAACAGAGACAGCTGCAGCAGGTGCTGTTTGTAAAAACACTGGAAAAAGATGAGGAAGAAAAGGAAATCCGAGTAGGGTGATACAGTTGCTAGGATGCATTTGCAATTAATAGTGTCAAGAACTTTCCCTGTGTTGTTATCACTGCTGCTTCCCATGCGGGGACTCCATCAAGACTTTCAGCACCATCTCACGCATAAAAGGATTTTGCACTGGGGTTGTTGCTTGAATTCTGATGATAGATACAGATACAGAGAGACAGAGATATAGATATAGAGAGACAGAGATATAGATATAGATGTAGACAAAACTGTTTGTCTGAAGTAAGGACAGCTCAAGCAACTGGGAACACCTAGCTATACAAGGATGCCCACCACAGCCCATAAAGGCATAGGGGGTGGACTTGGGCAGAGGTAATGCACAGAAGAGTCCTCCATATGTGTGCAGATTAACTGCAGCTCTGCTGAAGCTCACACTCGCTAGCTTGGCCTCACATGTTCACGCCAATTCCCACGAAAGGGAAAAAAAAATCTTCCCTCTATGTCTATCCTGTAAATCCTCAGAATAATTCTGTTGCAAAAGTAAAGAAGCTGGCGAGGCGAAGGCAGACTGACAGCAAAGCACGGTGTGTGTGCACGCTTGCCATTAGCATAACTGGTTTTCTTTATGCTCCAGTGTGGGAGTACCTTTGAAAAGAGGAGCTGAAAGCACAGCTTTTCAATCCAGATCATCTGTGCTTTTACAGAGGCTTGGGGATACACAACAGGGATAACTATCTGCTGGAGGCTTGTTTGCTTTATTTAGTTCAAGGGCAGGTCTCTCTCACTACTTGCAGAGAGCACAATCAGATGATATCAGTTCTTTTTCTTTTATTTTTTTTTAACAGCAGCACAGATGGGCACAGCAAAAAAAAAAATCAAGAACAATTTCTGCCTCAAAGAGCTTCTGATCTCAGGATCACTTACAACCTCTGCCAAAGTCACTGGGTTCATCTTCAATGGGAATTAGATCGGGTCCAATGGTCAAAGCTGAAGATGTGAACAGGCTACAAAGAGGGAAAGAACGAGAAGTGGAAGGAAAACTAACCCCAGCAGGTAGCTGCATGAGTAGCTGTTGAACTCCAGTTCGCCAAGAGATATCCCAAATGGAATCACTGGAAAAAAGTTTTGACCTCAGCTGTGCACGACCATACCTCAGCACAGATCATAAACACCAGCCTGTCTGTGTCCCCAAAGTCTGGGTGACTCTTCTCACATCTTGAACACCAAAGGCCATCAGAATATTATTGACGTATCTCTCTCTGAAGAGATCACTCACATAAGTAAGCTGACCTTTGGGCTTATTGCTATAGTAGGTTTGTGCTCCAATTTTTAAAGGACAACTTTGAAACTCTGGATTTCAGCAAATGCCAGAAACTGATAAACAGTTCATTATGTATACCGTGTTCATCTGCAACCCTTTAAAGACCCCTTCTGCAGCTGCTCCCCTTGCAGAGCCTGTAGGAGGCTGAAGTAAAGCTGGTGGCAGATTGAGACCCTAAAGCAAAACTTCTGAGGAACCCTAAAACCAACCTGCCTGGTTGGTTACTGCATTGAAGAAAAGAAGATGGGGAGCTGGACTTTAAGCTAGCTGATAGTGCAGGTATACCTGTGATATTTACTCCTCTTCTACCATAAGAAATGTCAGAAACTTATTCCCTGGGTGGGTAAATAATGACCCACTAGCTACCAGAAGTTAGGAGCTGAGAGTATGTGAGTGCTGTACAGGCTCTTTGTTTAACCAAGGGTTATTCTGTAACTCTTTTATTAAATGCATGATAGATTGGAGACTGTACAAGCCTATTAACTGGGAAGAGGGAAGACCAGTTCAGAAGTATGTGTCAGTAAATAAAGTCCTTCTAGGTCACTTCAGCTTCCTCAAGACTCTTCTTCACACCATTTATATCGCATTGCCTTGTTTTAGCTCAACAAAGGGCCAAATCATCATATCCTTCAGAGAGAGGGCTGAAAGACTCATGGGATTCTTCCAGGTTGATAGTACAATCCCCATTAAACCTCACTTTAGCTTACGACCTCTAAGATCTGGCTCACGCTCTGCACCTTACGGATTTGTGCTTAGCAAGCAGTAACATTAATGATTGATGGTCAGAAAGCGCTCTTCAGTGAAAGTGTCGAGGAGATAATTTAGTAGCAACAGACCACCTATATATACACAAGCCAAAATGGTAATATATAGACCTAACATATGCGATGTCCTAGGATGCTGGAATGGAGAGCTTGGAGATGTCTGGCTCCCCAGTCGTCCAGAAGCTGTTACCTGATTACAGTGGTTTTACTTCCTCAGCCACCTGGACCAAATCTGGATTTGCTCTCTGCCACAAACTAATCAGCAGCAGTCTCACCTTTACACCAGCACCTGTCCTAGTCCCTTCCCTGTCTTCCTCCTATGGGCACACCCTGCATATCCCTCTCTCACCCACCCCAGCGAGTGCCAATCTACTCCATTCCCACCCCAAAACGCCTCCACCTTCCCTTTCACCCTTCCCCTCCACAGCAGCAGCCACTAAACTCTGCTGCAGAGGGGAAGGAGGGAAAAGAGGAGACACAGAGGTAACCACTGCCGTTCACCCTTTGCTCCGTGCACACACGTCCACACGTGGAGCAGCAGCTGCCGCTGGGCCCCAGCGCCTCTCCCACCCCAGCAGAACCCTGGGCTCCTGGGCTGTGTTTTGCAGCTCTGTGTCTCCATGGGAAAGCACAGGAGCAAGAGCTGAAGCATCCTATGAGCTACGTGTTGAGCCACGGTGAATGACGCCAACACGTTCATGCCAGAAATTCTAACTACCTACCATTACATAGAGATATTGCGTCCCTGACAAGAGCTCTTTACAGCATTCAGAGCATTTGCTGCGCATCAGTATTTTCAGATGGCTTCACAGCGGCTCAGCACCCACCACAGTCAGATCAAGTGTCTGCCCCGCTCCACACAAAGGGAAGCCGCTGATAAAACACCCATGAGATGCCAGTGCCCACGGCCCACCAACACGCCTCTGCCATGCATGGAGAGCTAGAAGAAAGTAAAAGACAAAATATATTTAATTAGAATTAAATTTTGAGACAGGGATTGTGGATTTCATGGAAAAGGGAACTTCTGATGAAGGACATAGTGTCCTAAAAAAAAACCAAAACCAAACTAACAAAAAAGCCCACACACAAACACACAGAATGATTATTGTGGCTGTTACTAAGATGTTACCTAACAGGATGAGAAAAACTCATTACAGCCTGGCTGCCTGCGTGACATTCTTCCACTTTCTTACAGTCTACACTGCACTTCCACAGCGCTAGCTGCAATGGAGAATTCCAGCTATATTCAATACAGGCAGCAATTAAATGGTTATAAAAACGTGAAGCTGGAATGCTGACAAGCTCTACGAGCGGCATTATTGGCAGTGACGGTCGGGGAGTCAATCTGCCGCACTTCTCCGACGGTTTAAGTAATGTTTGCCAGGATCCCCCAGCCGACACTTTCTCCCCCGCCACTCTGCATCACGCCGCAGTAATCGCGCAGATGCCCGCTGTGCTCAGGCGATGGAAAGCTTGAGAGGTTCTTCAGGAGAAGAAAAAAACAACAACAGAGAATCTCATGCAATTAAGCCGCCTTTCACCTTCTAGCAAGAGTAACCCAACGGGCCACCAACCGCTCCTCTCCCAGCCACGCATCCCTACACCCCTATGGCATCTCTAATGATCTTATCCCATGACTGGGTGTCCCCGCTCTGCCGTCCCTGTCACCCCTGTGCTGCCATTACAGCTGTCTGAAGCCGAGCACCCGAATCCGCACCGTGAGGAAAAGCAGGCTCCTTTGGCATGGGCTGCCACATTCAGAAGCGCCGCTGTGTTGTTTTCCTTTGGGCTCGGCAGTTTCTCCTCAGGCGGGAGGAAGCAGTGCCTGCGCCCACCCAGGGCCCGCGCCCCGGCTCCCTCCCCACGCCGAGGAAAGCCCCCGCTGCTCGCACAAACCCAACATCTTGACGAACGCTGCCGGTTCCACTCATCTAGCAGGTACAGAAATACCAGATCCACACACACTGATTTTTTTTTTTCCTATTTATTCTACACAATGCACTCTACAGTCCTTTGGCAGTCTCAAACAAGCATTTGATTTAAATGATCCGTTGTTTATGATGCCATGACTATCTTCCCTCTAAGGACACCCCTTTGTGCCTTTGCTCTGCTTCTAACACAAAACTGACAGGGCTTTCTCAGCTGGAAACTGCTAAGGCAGGGAAGATCAGAGATTAGCTCTATTTTACTGAATGATTTGTTTCCTGTGATCAAGCCATTAGGTACGTCAGGGCTGAGTAATTCCACAAAACTAAGTCTATGTAATGGCTTGTTCATCGTCTTCCACTATTATTCTCACCTTTCATCCCTATTTTATTTCCATCAACAGTTACACACTCTTGGTACACGTCGTCTTTAAATGCTGATCTCTCCAAGCAAGGCACTGTCTCCTTTGGCTTCCTTCTGCATTGCCCAGCATTGCAGGAAACCACTCTGATGTTTGATGTTTGCAAGGCTGAAAAAGGGTCTGTCTTGCTTTTCCTTCGCAAACACTGCAGCCGTCCAAGCAACCCTGCCGAAAGCTGGAGAGGCAGGAGGAAGGAAAACACACCTCAAGCCTTGGACGATATATTGCACCTCCTTGGAAACAGCCATCGGGAGTCACGATTCGACAGCAACGCACTGCACAGCAAACTTAGCAGAGCCTCCAAACATGCTCCTCAAACTTTGCTTCTCCTCCAGCCTAAGTGCAGCCCCTCAGCACCAATACAGTATGATCTGGCCTCTAATGCCGGTGACATCAAGACTGTCACTGTTATTCCTGGCCTGTTTCCTTCATGCTCTTCCTTGAGCATTTCCAGGGGATACTATGTGTCTCCCGGATAGCTGAGTAAAATAAAAATAAATGAGAACAAGCAGAAGCTTGAATACCATGACATTAAATTTACGCTTCTGCCATCATTAAGTCAACTGCCCTTTGGTCCATCACAAAATTCAGACTATTAATTTTAGGCTACCCAGTCATCCTGTGATAAGTATCAGAGAATGAAGTTTGCTCCTGGTGAAGGGGTCCAATGCCCACCACAGTGAACAAAACCTGCTAAAACAGAATAAAAGCCAGCCTAAATCTTATGAAAGTAAATTTGGAGGGAGGACCGAGGGAGGTGAGGGATGGGAGAAGGAGATTTTGTGAGTTTTTTATGTTCTCAGGTTTCACGCAGTGAGGAAAAAGCAAATGTTTGAATTTGAATTCTTCACAATATTAATGATGAAAGCTGTTTCTCTTAGAAAAGCCCAATAGGCCCCCAGAGGCTCCAAGTATTCTGCAGCAGAAAAAGTTTAGGTCGGTTCTTCTCAGTGCATTAGAGAAAGATTGCACCGCCAGCATATTCCTACATGTGTATTTCTACTCATCATCAAAATAAATAATACCCATAATATTTGAAGACATTAGATATCGTTTATAAACTTGGAATCTCAGCCATAGAAAACATTTCTACAGCTTTTACCCTGAGAATAACCAGATCAAAAAATTGAAAGTCTATATAAAAATAATACATTCTTGTAAATGAACTCAATTTTAGGAATAAGCAATTTCAAACTGTACCTTCTTCTTAAAGATGAGGAAGTACAGAATCGCAGCCTCTGCACTCCAGCGTGTGCCTCCAACACACACAGATGCAAAGCAAACATTAAGAAAGCTGCAGAACTGTGGTACACCATGCGACGGCGCGGACAAGACTTTGATTTCTATCTTGAAAGGTGAGACCTTTATCTCTATCAGAAAAAGTTACTGCCCATTTATGAGGTTAGAAACGAAGCTTATTCTATACCGGGAATACTGATATATGCAACATTTTATTGCTGTGGAAAGTTAGGAATTTCCAGGTTTAGGAAATGCCTGGAGACCTTCCCTTCCCAGTGAACTCCCCATGCTACGCGTTTTGTTCCCCCTGCCTGTCAGGTATCTCTGTTGTCTGCACAAAGTGAAACAGAAAACTGCTGCCATGCTAAATATTTTAATTCCTCTCACTCTCCATGTATGTTAACTACTACACACAGCTCAAAGAAGTATATATTATTGAAAATACTTTGTGAAGGAAATTTAATCTGATACTCAAACCAATATCAACTCTTCTTACAATGCAGAGAGAGGTGCAGATTTTTAGGAATGGTTTGGGATTCAGTCCTAAATTGCATTTGCATTCTCCATACAAACACTCGGATGAAACAAAACTGTTAGGCTATTTTAAAACATATTTTTAAATATTTTTAAATAATTTTAAAATAATACACACACACAAAGGTTTAAAACAGAAGACAGTCTCATAACTCGTTTATACTAAAAATATGATGCACAAACCAATATGGTCACCTAAAGTATGAATAAGGGTAAAGGCGAAGTCATGGCACACAGTGCAAAGCTGAGTCACAGCATAAAGCAAAAGCTTGATTTAAGCTCAGCTTCAATGTCTTTCATCCCTTGCCCCCTCGGAAAGAGCTCCTACTTCACTGATGACATCGGTGTAAATCCTGTGGGATGGCGGGAATCACAGCTTGGAAACTAAATCCAGTCCACTTCGGCCAGGGAGTAAGAACAAACCTGCATTCTATGCACAAAGAAGCACTAGTTTCTGCTCAGTTATACAGCTGCTACCTGATTATTAAGAGTTAAAAATCAGACAGTTTGATGTGTCATTTGTGACAGGGGCAGCAAAAGGATATGAGACAAATCTTACAAACACTGATGCTACTGAAACACTGCATTATCTGAGGCAACTCAGGCCTTGCTCTAAAATTGTCCCTGAAATCGTGTCACATCTCAGGTACTCAGCACGCTGGAAAATGTCAGGTGTATAACCCAAAATCCAAAGACTTACTGCAAAAAAGAGACTGCCATCAATGTAAAAGTCAAACTTTAAAAAGTCCAACAGAGATACAAGGTGCTGCTGGTGAAGATTTCCAAGCCTGGGGAAATACAGTGAGAAGAAGCTGTAGAATTTTTAATGATATACTCTCTTGGGAGAAGACTTGCCAGTGGAAAGACTGAATAAAACCCCTAAAACCATCTGCTCTCACAAGAAATCATGAGTTTTATCTTACAAGCAGAAAGCAGGTAAGCATGCTATAGCAGCGATGACAGAGAGGCTGGAAACCCCCACGTCCTGACAGAGCACAACAGGCTACGCTGCATGATGCTGAACTTGCCAAGGTCCTCTTCTCTCTCATTTCTTTTCTGGACTACACTATCCATAACTAGCAGGTCCGTTCCCGCGGCAGAGAGCAGTCGTGGGGCACTGTGATGGCCCACTCCTCGTTGAAGACAGCAAGCACTGCAGCCCCCACAGCAAGCAAAAGCTGTTGTTGCATGTCCAGGAAGGTCTATGGCAAGCAATTTGTGCTTATTTTAACTGGTATCACATGGAAGGAGGGTTTGTACAGCCACACTGTATCAGTCTCACCTAATAACGACATTCACTGATCAATTTTAACTTTTCACTGATCAAAGATAACAGAGACTGGCAGATATATTCTCAAACACAGCAGGGTACAGAGACTTTATCAGTGGCAATAACTGGAGGCAAACCCTCCTTAGACACCAGAAGATCTACAGAAGAGAAATGGTATGAAATATTTTCTCCCTTGTGTAGAGTCCTTGGTAAAGAGATGTAAAAGCTCAGCAAAACTTTTCCTGTGAGTGATATTATGAATGTCACTCTCACCCCTGGACTCTGATGTTTCCAAGGCATGAGTTCCCATCACAGCCTTATAATATTTCTGGTTGATTAATTAGATTAAGAAGTCAATCAACCATGAAACAGGATTCAGTGAAAACCAGGCTCCATTAATTCTTGGGCTGTCAGACTTCGTTTTTCTTGCAAATAACCAGGAAGTCCAATTACAAGAACAGCAGAAACACAGAACATTGGATGCCTCAAAGAATTAACAGAGAGAGCCCAAGCCCCAAATAACATTTTGTCTGAGTATAAACCTTCTCCCTCGCAATGGAAAGACACTGCCTTGTGCAAGACGTGTGGCTGCTTTCAGCCTGTGTCAAGTCCTAGACAGACGTACCCATAACCAGAGTCATCCCTACTTAGCAGTGCTCCAAGCCGGGCCATATGGAGCCCTTGAGGGAAGCTGAGTAGATTACTGAGACCTGAAGAGCCATAAACCCCCTTCTGACTAGAAGTGCCTTTGTTCAGAGGAACGGCAATAACTGGGCATCGCAAGTTCCCAGTGCAGCAGCTGGCCCAAACATGCTACAGGATTCGAGTCACCAACGTCATCAATCCACATGCTTAAGCATGGTGACATTGCTCTTTAAAGATGAAAAATACACGGAAGTCTTCTTGTAGAGCAGAAACCAGGCGCTGGCTGAGCTCCCAAGACTTCAGGAGATGATTTAATTGTCTCTGCTGCTTTGGCACAGCTAGCTTTTGGTAGACACATGCTGCTGCTTTTCCCTTGGTAATCAAGTTGGTAAAATCAAATGGCTAAAAATGAGAAGTCGGGGGGAGGAGGGGGGCGGGCAAGGAGAGGAGGCTTTTAATGTGATCTAACACAACTTAAAATCTAAAACACAGAGAACAGCCAACAAAGTGGCATAAAGGGAGGCATCCACTGAGTTTAAATTACTACCTTAGAAACTGGCAATCTCTATAGTTCACAGCGATAAATAGACCTCTCAAGAGGGCAATTCACGCAGCAGTTATTGTAAAGTGGGAAGAAATCAGCTTTCGGAGAAGCCAGGTTTTCTCCTTTTCTCTGCTAACAACAGGGAAGAGTCAGTATCTTGTCTCAGCTAGCTGTCAAGCACTTAGCTAAAGTTCAGAGGGATGAACTGCACCCTGAAGACCGAGAGACTCCACTTCAGCAACCTGTACTTGATTTTGCATCAAATCCAGTCTTTTAAATCCAAGGTCATATCATCCAATTATAATTTGTAAATGCTGAAGTGGTGCTGCAAAGATTTGTGAGACAGGAAAATAAGAGTAAATTAAATGCTCTGGAGTTTCCATAAGGTTTTTTCTTATTACATTACCATACCCAAATCACATGCATATGCATTATTGTTTTAACTGCAAACCATAATGAGAGATGGCAAGGCAGCTCGTTCTGTTTCACAAGTCCCGACCAATGGATCTTAAAAAACAGGTAGCTTGAACCTCCTTTTCTCATCACTCCCCAAACTTATTCCAAATCAAAGGTACAGATTACCCTGTTTCCATCATGGAGCTTGGATAGGCAGAGATAGGACAGACACATTCAGGAATTCTTCTGGGCAGGTTTATTTTGATGGTATCTTGCACAGACAATGAGGGATGGATACAATAAAAAAAAGACACTTGCTTTTCTCAGAAGGCATGACATTGAATAATCTTTTAAAGTAACTGTATGAGGCAAAACTGAATAGAAAGACAATTTGAAAAGATCAGGACCATCAGGGTGGATGTCAGGTTCTCAGCCCGTGATGCCTTCACTCCAGAGAAATTACCAAGAATTAAAACTAAAGGCCAAGCTGTGAAAATACGGCGTAGTTAAACACAGTTCTGCAAATTTAACTAAGTTAACTTCTTTTATTATCGCCACCAATATTTATTGCAAAGGGCTTTACTGTTGAAACTGATGAACTCATGCAATTGTACCGAACAGTGAGGATTCTCTTCAGGGAAGAATTACACTCAGAATGTAACACTACCAAGAAATAAAAGAAAAAAATGTTACAAGATTAGATAATGTGCTGTCTGTGTTTTAATTGACCTTTTTTCTGTTTAAAAGAATAAAGAGATTTTCACTTATACAACTAAAACCTGAATGTACTCCAAACCCTCCCCCATCACTGAATCAGCTGCCACCTTAATTCCACTTTTTATAGTAAATGACAATAATTAGTCTTAACTGGGCAGGAGAAACTGAAATACTTTATTTCCTATTCAAAAATATTTCAACTGTCATAAATTAACTTTCTCTACTGCAAGCACTAGTCTGGAACACAATTATTTCAGAACTTCATCTGAAATGTTATTCAGGCATAACAACCTGTACCCTTAAAGTAGAGTCAACTCACTCACCCTCTGAAAAACTCAGGTGTTCAATGGGAACCTTGTTCTGAGCAGCCACATTAGACAAATGGCACCTATGCCCAAGGTTTTCATCACAATAATTCCCCAGGCTCACATTACTGCATGTTTTCCAGTCCGATATGCACAATTTCAAGGTACAAGTTAGAAGTTAAAGCTATGTGTTGAGGTCTTTCAGCACTTGTTTTCTGCAGTCAAGACACGTTTATATGGATTGTCAACCAATAGTTATTTCAGGGATCTTAATTTCTAAATGTTAAACACTGTATGTAGAAGTGGAGAGCACAGAACTTGACTTTTCAAATGTCAGAGTTATATGAATGTTTAACAAGTGAAAAATCGGAAGTTATGGGCAAAATACATAGAAAATATACCCTAAAGTATGCAAGGTATAAATAAAACCAACAGAAAATCCAAAATTTTCCAACTCTATACACGAAAAAAATATAGAGGTGTGAGCTGACCAGAGCATGAAGCAACACATTTTAGTTTGCATAGAAAACTTTTATTTCCTGGCAATAAAAACAGGGCACTGATCTCTTTGCCATAATCTCAATCAAAGATGGGCAGTAAAAATAATGGTCAGAAATGTAGACCTCCAAGGAATTTACTTAGTAGCTGCAGAGGAGAGACTAGGGGGACAAAAATTGTTCCAACAATGCAGCAAATCCGCTCTGCACCCAGACAGCCCCTCTGTTGAGACAGTCTCTTGGTTACAATAGAAATAAGATCACAGTTAATCTCCAACAGAGAGCTACATGCCTTGGCTAAATCAGAACCTATCCCCCTTCCCGGTGCTCTCTCCAAAAGTCCTGCTGACAACAGCAGAGCTGACCAAGCGTTACTTATGAGGATGCAGTAGGGCAGCTGAGCTTGACCCAAAATTAATTCATCCTCACCGTTTTGGTTAGCCTTTTTGCTTGCAGATGCAGCATCATTTTATAGGGATACATTTATTTTTGGAGCTTTTAGGAACTGGTTATGGACAGCTTGTGCTCTGCTTCCAGGTTCCCTTCCACTTTGTTACAGCTCCTACAGCCACCCAGAGTCAGACAGCTAATTAGCATGGTCATTTTAGCTGTCATTGATTATCAATTTGTCATTTGACAACCGATTAGTCAGCAGATGACTGAATTTGGCCCACTCCTCAGTTTAAGGGATTTAAGACAAAAGGAAAGGCCAAATTCAGTCCCACAGTTAACAGGGAAGATTTTATCATCTTGTGGAAGAAAGTGGAAGAAAGCAGGTACTATTAAATGGTATAGGTAACTCTATAACGTCAATATGCTCTGCTTTTGGCTCCTTCCTTAAATATTTCATACTAAGGAAGTCATCCTGAACCTATACAAAGACAATAACATGAAACTACTGTACACAGAGAAAAAAACAAACCATTAATCCCAGAGAAGGTCACAAAATAGCCATATGTGTTTCTAACAGGAAGAACTTTGTCATAGCCAGAGCTGAAAGGAGAACTCGGCTGAGCTGCCATGAACAAACGAGTCTGCAGGGAAACGCTGCTGTTTCATGCAGGAATTCTTGGGCATGCATTTGTAAGCTACTTCTTTACAAGATTAAAAACTTTGAATATCCCCTTGATACAGGCTTTGCTAGCACATACGTTGGGCAGGCTCCTGCCAGGCATGGGCTTGTTTACCAAAATCAGAGATATAAAGAACAGTCTGGACATACAGAATCTAATTACAGAAACACTTCCAATCCCAAGAAAAGACTGAATAAAACCAGCAAATACAAGCTCCCCTAGGAAGATAAACAGTTGTCTTCCCTGGCTTTGCACTATTTGCAGTAACGTTCTGGGGTTACCAGCAAATTTCCAAAAGAAAAACTTTGCCTTCTACCAATTTCTGCCTTCGTCGCCTGTCATGCGTACTTTGAAAATATCTTCTCTCACTGGTAGTAAGATGCTCAGTTTTTTATAAAAGTAATGATAAATGTATCCAAAGAATTTACATTTACCTTCCTTATCCTAGACTCATTTCGCTAGCCTTCAGGTTTTAATTAATCACTGAGCAAAAACTTAGAACGCTGTAGGTTGGAAGGCACCTCTGGAGGTCGCCTGGTCCAGCCCCGGCTCAGAATAGGGGCAACTTCAAAGTCAAGAGCTGGCTGCTCAGGGCCTTGCCCAGGCAAGTTTTGAATTCCTCCAGGAACAGCGATTACACAGGCTCTCCGGGCAACTTGTCCCAGTGTTTGACCTCACATTCTGAAGATTTTCTGCCATATATTGAATTGGAATTTCCCTTGTTTCAACTTGCAAAATTAAAAAATATCAACTATGGGCAATTTGAAGCCTTAAGAACTGCAAGTGTTGGCAAATCCCAACTCCCCAGCACACAGATGGGAAAGTAGAATCAGGGGTAAAAAAGGACTTAGATGAAGTCTACACCTACTAGCTACTAAGGTTAAGCAGAGGAGACCCATTCTCACTCTTCCCACAGCTGATCCCGGTATTTTGGCCGGGCCTGGGGAGCTTTTGACCATGGCTAAAACCTGGAGCCTGGGTCAGTGCCGTGAGGAGCATCTGCTTTGTTTGCAATTGTATCAAATTCTACCACTAATCCACTCTTTAGGAAATTTTTAAGTTTCACACACTGTGGATTTTGAAGATTAAAGGCTCAAAACATGTTGCCTGGATACCATTGGTTAGATAAGATTTCTGAAGAGAGGATTATGCAAAGAATTACCAGACGCAATGAAATAGCTCAGGAAATGCTTTTGCATTGCTTGCGCCATTACATTTGTCCCCAATGTTTCTCTTTTCATCTGCAGAGCTATTTCTTTTTTTAAAAAGCCAAATTTAAAAGGAAAGCAAATAAACTCTGGTCAACCGCACAACAGACAGAAAAAAAATGTTTGAGTTGGTCTGAACAGTTTCAAAAGTTTTGTTGAATTATGCAGGCTGCAAACCAAGTGTTTCCTGGATATCAGAAGGTAGCAAATGAAATACTGGCCCAAGCAAAATATGCCAGTATATTTTTATCCCAAGACAATATCAGCTGTATAAATCAGCTGTAGGAAGTTTTTTCCTTTCTTCATTTTCATCAGGAAGATCTAGTTTGAGTCTTGTATCATACATTTAGGTTGTACGTGGTAGGATTTTGGGTTTTCTTTCAGTTGTTCTGTTAGAGATTGGTCAGACCAGACAGGCATTTTCAGAATAAACTTTAAATAGATCAGTCAGCTTAGTCACACTGTTTGTTTACTGAAGCAAAAATGACAACTACATTCACCTACAAAACAAAAAATCAAAACCCAAGAGCCGTCTATCCGATATCTACTCGATTCAGTCTGATCAGGTCATTCTGGCAGCTCAGTAGTGGCCACGGTCTCCTTTCCATAACAGCACAAGGATGTTTCCTCTTGCACAGCAAAGTCATTTGCTGGACTGTGCAAGGCCTGACATTTGTTATATGAGGGGACTCCAACAGTACCAGCACAACAGTACCAAGCTGTCCTTGGCCTGTGAAGGTCTCACTGCCTAAGTTTAGATTTCTTACTCCAGTTAAGAAGTGTCTGTAAACAAATGTGATTTTAAATACTGACAAGTCAATGAGTTCACCCTTAAGATGAAACTGAAATAGCAATGGATGTGCAGAATAAACAGACTCACTGAAGACCTTCCTTGAAACTTTTGCAGCCAAGACATGAAAGTCTTGCAGAAAACTTCTCAGGTTTTTCATATAAGGCAAGTATGAACAGCAAAACACATTCTTTAGGATGAAAGGACATGCCAAATGTTGGCTTTTGGCAGCCTAATTCTTGAGATTTCTTAGATTGCTCTTCATGATATCAAACTTCATTACAGTCATTTTGATGAATCTTCACCTCAAGACAGATGGACAATGTGGATTACAAGGAGGCCAACTGAGTAATTTGAGATCACAAAACAAGATTATTAGAGAAGGAGCCATGGATCTGGGATTTGCTGTTCTAATTCTTAGGCAAAATTCACCTTGGGACATTAGATCATTGAGGTAGCTACGGTACAAAAAGTTATGGTAAGATCTACAGCAACCATTAGGTGGTAATATGACAGAAGTCAGCATTCAATTGCCAGAACATGCAGTGAATATATTCAGGTAAGGTTCTTTTCTCTCAACCTACATCTCATTAACACGAACAGAAAAGCAGGAAAGAGAGAGAAACAAGCATGTTCAAATAATACAGACAAAACACAACCTTTATGCAACACACAACTCCTGGATTTCGTTGTCCCTCAATCACATTAACAACTGCATTTCGTCATTCACTAAGACCTACAAATTTGCAGGGCACAGCTGTGATTTTGAAAATCTGTGACCACCACAGACACTTTGACTTTGTGATTACTGTTCGTCATGCCCATCTGGCCTCATAGTGCTGACAAAACGATGCCTGTAATGCAGCCTGCAGGAATCGGGCCATTTCAACAGATAGCTTGGTACTCTCTTCCTGCTACCAGGTCATAGGAAAACCCTTAGGACTATATAGGAAATAGTGATAGAAGACCCCCAAATCCAACACGGTTTTATTTGCAGCCAAGGCGTGAGTAGAATCACCTGCTAAGTGAGAAAGGAAGACTGTGCATAAGAAATTAATAAAACATTAAATACACAGCAGGTAATCAAATGACTAAAGCGGTTTTGAAGAGCTTTTTTATCATTATTATTATTATTATTATTTTTGGCAGGTGGTACTAAAGTAGTCTGTCTGCTCCTAAACTTGTGTCTCTCAGTTGGAAACACAACATGCAGTTCTTGTGCCGCAAGGCTGAATTAAACTACATTTTAAATTCTATACCCAGGTAAAAAAACTTCCTACTCAACTTCATGGGCAAAAGAAAAGAATACTTCTATCTATCTTGTTAATTTTCAGATTTCCAGTTCTGTCTCAAAAAAGAAACGCTAAAAAGCCTATGATCTGTCAACCCATTACAGATCTAAGGGGTTCATTGTCAAGTTACCCAGCACATGTAATAGGTCTGATCTCTGGTTTTATATATGAAACCACTGATCAGTGCAGCAGAAGGAGCTTGGCCTCTCACCTTTTGTGAGGGCAGAACATAATGTTACCAAGGACCCTACCTTTTCAAAAGGCCCTGGCAGGAAAACACAGTAAGCCTGTAATTTTTATTTTATTTTTTTTTTAACACTTAAAAGATCTTAAGTGCTAGAGGGTGTCCTTTCAAAACCCTTACATAACCTGTTCTGCTTCGACAACAGGGCTTTTCTGTGCCCTGAATATTCCAGCAAGCAGTCAAGGAGCAGGGAGCTGGGTCAGGCAGCAGCAGGCTGCAAACCGGACTGGAAGAGGAACCTCACATCTGGTCAACTCCTGGGTTCAAAAAAACAGGGAAAAAGCTGCCCATCTGCAACTGGCAGGAAAAAGGGCATGAGAATCAAATCCCCAGTGTTGTCCTGTCCAAAAAGAAAAAAGAAAAAAAAAGTCCTCTCCGTCTGGCACAGCCCACTGAGCTGCCTCTAAGCCAGCACAGCATAACTGAATATAAGTTTAATTAAACTCTCCTTAGCCTAAGACTTGGGTTTTGGTACTGTCCAACACCCCTGCTGTGCTCAGCAGGATGATGTTTTTGCATTAGCTGTCATATTTTTAATAAACACCTGCTCCTTCCCGCTAATGTACCCAGCACTTCAGCAAGCCTTCCCTATGGCTCAACGCATATAGAGAAGCCAGTCCTAAAATTGGATTCAACGATCATTTCTCTCCAGAAACATAAAATAGGTAAAATCCCCCAAGGAGCAGAAAGAAAACCAAAACACACATCCCAGCACCATGAGACAAATAAGAAAAGTATCACAAATGAGCAGCTCCTGCAACATAGGTATTTATCTACCGAGAACTACAAGGGAACCAAATGAGCTATTAATTTGCGAAGGTCACTGAACAACCATCAGATAACAGGATTCAGTCACTACTGACATGGACTGAATTTCAAACACCAGTGGAAGGCTTTATTTTTGTTTTTTTAATTTCATGATCAAACGACCAGATACTCTCAAGGTTGCTGGTGTGCCAAGAACTGACCAGAGGATGTCTTTTGGGTTAGAGGGCATGAGGTTTACAGTACCTTAAAGGGAAAAATCTAAAGCCTGTACCTTTTCTTGGGATAAAAGTTTTCATCTTCTAGGGCTCCTAAATTAGCACTGTTTGCAAGCATAGACACTCAAGAACCCTTCAGACCAAGCGCTCTACGCAACCAGGCTTTGCATGCATCCTCACAAGTCTTCTGGAAATAAGATTGCACCATCCTCCTAACACCCAGATTTCTTTTTTGGACAGACCCTCCTAAAACAGCTGTGGTCACCAGCACAGCAGGATTCCCATGAAGAAAAAACTAATTGCCAGTTGCTAGTAAAAGCAAGATTAGATGGATTAATAGAAATAGAGAGGAATCAAGCTGTGAGTTTTACCTTACTCTATGCCCAAGAGTGCATCTGAAAAGTAGATTTACCTGCCGCAATTGTAAAATTTACTGGGAGCAGAGATTTGAGTGCTTATTTCCAAGTTTTTCTCGTTAGCATTTTTAAAAGGAAAAAGGCTGTTTTCAGGAGATGGAATTTCAAACTATTACTTTGTAATTGCAAAAAAGGGAAAAAGGGAGAGGAAAGAAACAACCCAGAGAGCATTCCACCACCGGCATTTGGTCTGCCCAGTAATGAGCCATGTGCCTTGAAAAGAAAAGGAAGCATCTGGTTCTTCTGCAAAGTCCCAGGTGCTGCAAGCAGAGATGTGCTGGGTGCCTCAGCTAAAATTGATGGAGAAGGGTGACTCTGTCCCCTGGTTTGCAGGCACCACACCACCTGTGGCCTTACCTGCTCCCATAAAAGCTGCAGCTGGAGCGCTGGCTGCTACGTGGGCTCCTGCAGTCTGTTACTTCAAGGGCAAAGCCATAAAACGAGGATTAAAAAAATAAAATAAAGGTTGTGGAGCTAACACAGTGTTAGCACATACTGCTTCACTCGCGAATACACTGTGTACCTTCCCCCTCATCCTCGCTGATGGTGTTTATTTAGACTATGGGCACTTTTTAGAAGGGACACTCCTTCCCTGTGTTTGGATGCTGGCACCCCAGACTTCCCTGTTTTTTTTAGGCACATACCATAATGCAACCAGGACAGGCCAAGCTGCCAAAGAGGATCAGAAGTTAGGCAGCAGATAAGCTAGTGAGCCTCTCCAAAGGGCTCACTCATTAATTAAGGGATGTTACTAAACAAGAAAAACAAACTAGTCCAAGCCAGTGAGAGCTTGCAAATAAATAAGTAGTACAGTTTGTTCACAAGCTTAAAGAGTATTACATTCAACTGGCTGAGAAGATGGGAAGAGGCTGGCATAGGCAATGGTGCAATGAAGGCAGTGGGAAGCCTTGATTTAAACAAATATCACATTTTTACCCTATTTTGCATTTTTTCTTTCAAGTATTCCTTTAGAAAGTGATCTAACAGTGAGAACTGAAATATCAAAATACATTGACCAGCAGCTACCTACTATGACATTACATTTGGTACATTTCTCCTTGCAAGAAGACAGATTTAGGATAAATATCCTAACTTCTAATTATTAAATTTCATTATTTGTGTCACTGTTTGCTTGGATGGCAATGAGGATCCAATGACAAATGGAGAAAGGAGGGCTTTATATAGTGCAGCCACCCTAAACATGACATGCTCCCAGCATCTGATTAACGTATGGTTTCTAGCCAGCAAATGCCAAAACTTCAGCAATTTGAGCTTCCTTAAAACTTCTGCAGAAAGCATAGACTGCCAGTTTTGGGGAGTCCTATTTTAATTCTCTGTTTTCAAAAAGAAGTTCAATTAAAACAAGAAAAAACTCCCGTTTCAATTACACAAAGAGCAACTTCACGCAACCAGCCTCCGCACACACCTGGCCTCCACAGAGGCCGTCCTGCTCCTCCCTTCAGCTCCCAGCCCTGTATCTCTTCCCCCTCCCTCCAGTTAGATCAAGAGATTAATTAAAAAACTTAAGTTGTAAGAAGCTTGAAGCAAACACCCTTACAGACATTGTGCTTGGGGTTGTACTGGAAATCAGCTGGAAAGTCAAAGCAACAGCAGCCCTGACGACCTGGTCCCTAACTCAGAGTTTCCAGCTGTCTGTTGAAGGGCTTAATTTCGCCTCAGCTCTGAGCCCTCGAACTCCATCCTTGTCCCCCGTGCAATTCAGAGACAGTGGGTGAAATTATGCTGTGCAACTCAATGCATTCAAGAGCAGTTTCTTCTCGGTGTAATTTAGATGCTGTAATGCAGCTGAAGGACAAACGCGCTGTCGCATCACTGGGGAACGGGTCTGTGTCAGGGTTTAAGGATCTGGTCAGAGACAGAAGGGCTGAGCTGGGAAATCACTGACAGAAGTACATCAGGGAGCCACAGAGGACTACTAAAACCTTCCCATGTGCCTTACGCAGTGGCCACTGAAGTTATTCTAGGGTTGAAGTGAAAAAACATATTATTTCTAGTGTGTCTGTCAAACAGAGCTGGCAGCAGTTCTTCGCAGGACAGACAAATTCACTCATCGACTCTTAATCCCCCCCTGCTTTCCCTCTGCCAGAGTCTCTGGTGTTTCAGCTCTTCACGGAGATGCTATCTGCCTCCCAGTCCTATGTCAGACAAAAAGTCTTTCAAGGTTATTTTAAACCAATCTGGACGGTCATCAAGACAGTCCCGTAAGGGATTACTTATAAGATTAACATTAGCTATTATAACTCGGTGAGGAAATCTAAATGTGATAGTGGAAAAGGCTCAGAGAACATCAGCTCAGTGCTCAGGGACTGCAAGAGAGAGAAACACATTGATAGTACGCTCACATCTCCAACGCTGCATTCACTCTTAGTCACCCCATCTCAAGAAGGATTTGGAAAAACAAGAAAAGGTACCGAGAAAGATAAAAAGGATGCCTGTGTGTGCCATCTTCTAGGCATACCAGTAGACGAAATATACCAGGACATGCTGAAAAATTTATGATGATAGAAATTACAGAGAAAACAATGAGTATTCATCATTTTTCCTCTCAGAGAACTAATGAGCACGCTGTGAAATTATCAGCTAGCTGGCTTAAAAGAGAAGTATTTTTTACCATGTAATACATTTGCTTGCTGCAAGATACTGCAGGCATATTTTTGAGCATTCCTGTGTTTAAAAAAAGACTTCAAACAAATCCATGGGGGTTAGGTCAGTGGTGGCAGTGGCTGGGGTACAACACCTGGCTCCCAAAAACCTGAGCTGCCGACTGCCCAGAGGCAGAAGGGGATACAAAGGGAAGGAGCACCTCATCCTCATGCAGATTTTTGTATTCTTCCCCTAAATATCAGCTTACTGGCTGGTGTGAGATGGGGTGGCAGACATCCAGCCGTATGTGTACGGATGGTTATGTCCTCGCACGGGGACAAACCTGCAACACAGTTTGGCTATGCTGCTCGCACAAACGGCTGAAAGCCACCATTCCTCAGGTGATCCCAGCCCAGGGGGGGCTGCAGGAGGAGGACACCTTCACCACAGCTTTGGAAAGCGGCTTGCTCATCAGCAGCAGCCCTGTACACTTCCTACATGGTGCCAATACAAGTCCTTCAGAGAGTGTCCAGGAGGTGTACTCACCACCCCATCCCATCCTTGCTCCCAGGCCAGGGGTGAAGCCCTCACTCACCGATGTTCTCCGGGGATGCCTGCTAACTGCTGTGCCCCCCGAAGGACACGATGCCAACAGCCAGCAAAGGTGTAAGAGGAGGTCTCCCTTCCCACAAGGACCTGTGCTTTGGTAGTGGCCTGATCTAGCCATTTTCTGGATTCACACTAAGTGAGGTGTCCAACCTCTATCCTCCAGCTCCACGTGGCACTGCAGCCTGGCACACGGCAGTCAAATCCTCCTCCTCTGTAGCCAAAGTAGGAAGAAAAAGAGTTAAAGGCAGGAGGGCCTGGTGAGAGGAGGGACTCAGGAAGCGCTGGCTGGAAAAAGAGCGCAGACTTGCTGTGATAACTTGGGGAAACAGGATGTCGCAAGGAGGCCAAATGCCCACGCTGTTCCCACACCCCGATGCGATGCTGTCCAGGCTCCCGCGTTCCCCCAGAGGTTTGTCTTTATTTTTAACAAGTGCAAAAAAATCCCTAAGGCAACACTGTACTGACAAATATAAATGACTCAGCTGGAGATAGACTGGCTGAGTAAGCCCCAAGACTCATTTTCCCTCTAGCTGTCCTCCTCTCGGAGGTAATCTCATACCTTCACAACAGTGAGATCAAGACAAAATACATCTCTGGTCTGTCTGCTGGGATGGGTAAACACAATACTTGCATCTCCCAGCAGCATTGAAAACTATTGAAAGGCGGGACATTTTTCTCTCAGTCCACCTATAACTCCAAATAAACCTTTCTTACTTCAAATAATGAAAAAGCACTGTTAAAATAAATAAAACCAGTCCTGCATTTAATATTCTCCTAGATACGATAAAGATTGAAATATCAAAACATAAAGACGGGCTAAAAAAAAGCTATTCTTGAGTAAATGAAGGGAATTTGCAAAAGCCCAACTTGCTTCAATTTAAAAGCATAAATAAGGAAGAGTCTCATGAGATCTTTCACTTAGAAGTTCAGAGCACTCAACTTGCCAAGGAATTGGGGTGTCACATTCCCAACAGTCCATTGGGAGGCCACATGAAAAAAATGTATAAAATTCTATTCACCAGCAAAGGTACCTACCTAATAAGTGTACATGTTTTCACACCATTAAAATCTTACTTAGTTGTCTCCTAACCATTCAGACCCCTTTTTGTAGTTTTGTGAAAGGCATAGATGACTACATATTTAGTGTGAAGCAAACAGAGAACAGAAATAGCAAGAAAATTCATAACCATGAAGCACAGAGCCAAACCAGTAGGTATTTTAAGCAGTTCGATTTCTGAGCAATTTTTTTAAAATTGCTTTTAAAACCCAGCTCCAATGCATTTGTGCAAGCAACTTTCTTAAACTCCAGAGGCTGCTTGGTTCACTGCTCATGTCTAAGTGTCGAAGAGGCGATGGGGGCTTGCTGCGATGAGGACGTTGCACCAGGCGACACGTAGGAGAGAGAACCAGAAAAACATACAAACAATGGTGACCCAGAAGACACGAAAGCAGAGAGAAAAGGCAAAGAGAGAATTGTTGGGCTCCTCTTGCATATGGATGAAGGTTCACCTCACAGAGTATTTCACAGATTCAGACAGAGCGAATGAAGAAAACAGTGTGCTAGCCTGATTGCATGCCCTTACTGCCAAACTCTCTGGGCATCAGCCTCATCTATTTTGCAAAGAACATGCTTTGGCTCCTTTTTGTTTTCTACACTGTTTCCTGTTCACCCTTTCTACTGCTTTGGTTTGTGAAGCCAAAAACTCTGATCAAGCACCAGATTAAGAGAATGCACATTAGAAAAGCTTTCTTTATTGCTGCATTTGAACAAAGCTGACATTTCACATACATTCCTAATACCAATCAGCTAAAAGGGTTTACAGGGCAGATATGCTCCCCTCAGGCTATCCGTATCCATATTACTAAATCTGTAAGCCAGGACAGGATGGATTTTAGATATTTAAACAGCAAAACTAATTAACTAAACACAACTACTTCCTTTGAAGCTTCAGGAGATGGTCAAAATTTCCATTTATCTATGTGTGAATTGGAAACATTTGTGAAACTTGGTATTCTTCTGTCATGGAAATTAAGAACTGTCTTTTCAAGCATAAATCACCAGAGATCCTGAACTGAAGTGAGGGCCACTAGCTTCACTCTGGCAGGTCCCCTGGATTAGATGGCAGATGACTCCTCATCTCTAATTTATGCTGGGTTTGGAGAAGTATAGTTACTTTCTCAGAGACACTTCTCTCTATAAAGAGTACATTTACTACCTCTCCACCTGCATCTTCATTTAAGGAGATTTCTAGATTTATCAGCAGGAGTAAACATCAATATTTACAAAGGTTTCCATATTGGATGCTTTTTTTAGCTTGCTTACCCCAAACCTGAAAGTTTCCAATTGCTATGGCACAGAACATTCTACTTTCTGAGGTCCACGGTGTTCCTCCAGGACCATTACTGGTATAAAGATTGCTGATACTTTGGCTGAAATAACTTAAGGCGGGCTAATGCCTTAATACCTTTCCAGATTCAGCTTGCCTAATTTCAAGATAAATTTTAAAAAAAGTTTTGAGTCTCAAACTCACACTTTGCACCACCTGCAAACTGTGGCAAGAAATTGGGCCACAATCCTTCACTGTGGCAAGAAATGTTCCAAATCCTCCCACCTCCTCTGTCCTCTGCAAAACTGTGTTTCAGTGTTCGACTTTCAATAGCTTTATCCTCTCCGAGGAGCTGAGAAAGGTGCAGCTGAGACCTGGGTGTGCCCCATCACTAAAACTGGGTGAGGAGTTTCTGTAACTCGTGCACAAAGTTCACAAGCCAAGACTTTGGCTTGCTGAAGAGCCGCTCCTGCTCCAGCAAAGGGCACAGATGTTGGTCAGTCCAGGTCACTTTTCAGGGAGGGTGCAACTTCAGGAAAGCAAAGAAACAAAGATTTGTATCAAAAACTGCTACCTAGGCACCTGGTCTTGGTGCTACCTTAAAGGGAAAAAAAAAAAAAGAATTAAAAAAAGCGAAGTTTAAGGGAGAAGGACGGATGACAGATAAATGGTTGTGAGGTCTAGACAAATTAGCCTGCAGAGCCAGGTAAAAGAGCTTGGAAGAGCAAGAACAGCTACAGGAGCAGATGTAGAGATGCAGAGTGAAGTATTTGATGGTCACATGCAAAAGAATAGAAAGGAAAAAAAAATCATCCTTATGGGGACATCAAGCTTAACTACACAGTCTGGTCCTCTACCTTCACCCTGTGCCACGCTTTCCATCCCAGTGTCACCAGCACCACCCCACAGCATCTCTGAACAAAAGGGACGCTGGCAGCTCACAACACCCAGCGGGGTGAGCGGAGAGAGGAGGAGAAGGCGAGGAGAGAGAGGAAGGGAGAACAAGGTGATTTCACTGTATCAAGCGTTAAGATAAGCTGCCACAGTGCCACAGTACACCTGCTCTACACTCAGAGCTCCCTGAAGGTTTTCTGGGTGCCTCCACCATGTGCTTTCTCGTGGGCACTCAGCCTAACACTGTTTAGGGATATTTAAAAGGTAACCTGAAGCCCAGGAGCTCAGGTAGCCGTGGTGATCTCCAGGCTTGCTGCCTTCACTGTTGGGTGAGTCTTCACAGAAAACAGCCACTAAGACCATCTCTGAAGAGGGCTGATGCAGTTCACTCCGGTCCCGAAGGGGGAATTTTAGTGCGTATTTCTCAAAAACCATGATAAAATAGCACGGAAAGTGACATGTGAGGTGTCACAGTCCATCTGCCCACACCATGAGTTTGGAGAGACGCCATCTGGGCTATTGGCAGTGAGGGGTCTCCACAGCCACCCCATTCTAGTGCTTTTTTGTCATGTCTATTAATTCAGTTAGGCCCCCCCCCCCCTCCCCCCCAAAGGAGTTAGTCACGGTTTCAGACAAATTGGTTCTTATTTCTTGTACTTACCCAGAATTTGAAAGTTTCAGGTAAACTGACATTATGCTAAAACCTATCAGTTAAGGGGAAAGAAAAAAACCCACCAAAGCAGAACAATGTACTAGTATGTGAAGAAGGCTGCTGCCACCGAAAGCAAGGGGTTCAGTGGCTGCTCACAAACCATGCTTTCCAGCTGCGGGCGGAGTGTGTCATCGTGCTTTCTCTAGCAGGTTTAAAAGTCCTAGGCCAACTTCTCGGTCCTGTCCTTGAATCACTGTTTCCCACCGCCTCAGCTGTGCTGAGGGCACTATATTGGGGGAGAAACTATAAAAGACATTTTATGAACCAGCCCAAGTCAAAGGGACACAGTCAGGTGCCATTCAGTAACTGACCACAAAGCAAGGGGGGCTGGAGCCAGAAAAGGGATCAGAAAAGATGTTCAGGTAGGGAATCTTTTTCACCCTGTTGATGAAACAACCTGAAAACACACTCCTCGTGCTCAGCTGGGTGAACCAACTCCCTGCCTGACTGCACAACCACCAATATTCGTGTAAGGGACAGCTCAGGGCTGCATGGCTAGTGCAACAGCCCCACTTTATTGCTGGTTTAATTGCCTGAAGCTGACCCCTGGAAACTCAGGTAAACACCTGACCCGTGCGAAGAAGAGTCAGGAACACATAGGTGGGAATATAAGGAGGACAGCACTGCAGCAGCAACTATTTAGAAAAGTTCTAAGTGTAATGCAACCACGCTCCAAGTTCTCCAACATGCATTAACTCACCACAGATTAATACACTAGAGTTTCTCTAGGTCATGCAAAATTGCATTTCCACACTGCAGTACTGAATCTCCTGGAAAAGCCAAAGCAAGGACCTGGAAGGCAGCCTCACACTAAAAAATAAGTTGTTAAGTCCTGAACAAGAAAATATAAAGCCATCCTGCGGGCATGAGGCAGGCAGTCTTGCAACCAAACTTAAGGGTCACTACCCTTTTGCCTGATCTGAGAAGTGAGTCAAGTTCCCAAGATCCTTTCAGCGCTATCAGAGCCTGCTAAGCCCAAATTTTTCTGGGGTTTTTATCCTCATATCTTTGCAGCACTTCACAATTTTCTAATTTAGCTAATGAAGATAAGCTTCTTACAATTCTGAATTATTTTTTTTTAAATTAACATATTTTTTCCAAGAAAGCAAGTCCTCAAGCATTCAAACACCTGGTAGTCTGAGTAGCATTCCAAAGTTAATTAATATGTTGGAAGAGCATGCAACAGAGCAAAATACTGTTTGAGGTGCAAAGAACCAGCACATTTAGGTTGGAGTCACCAAGACTCAGAAGGAAGAAGGCATAAACAACAGAAGTGATAAGCAATAGGTTAAAAAAGTTAAATTGGCTAGTAATAGGACAGGGACTGAATACGTAAAGAAATAGTATATTTAAAAAATCTTACATAAATAAACTAGAGCACTTGGAAAGGTTGCAGAGCTCACAAAGCAACCCAAACTGCTATAGGCTCTGTGAAATGCGTAGGGAAGCCAATGTAATTAAATGCCCTCAAGGCAGAGCAAATACAGCATGGCCGGGTTTAGCACGGAACACGTCAGCTAGATCTGAGCCCCATGCAAGCACCAAAAAAATCACAGAAGTCCCACACTTAACGTGTCATCAGCTGCACAGTATGGACCAAATGAGCATGCCCAGGAACTTGAAGCCTTTAAGACATGTCTATGCATGGGTAGTGAAAGCATGAACTGTACATAAACTGTACATAAACTTCTGTACCTAAACTCATTTCTGATTAAGATGTATTTATTCCCTAAGCAAGGTGCACTTCAGATTCCCTTCCTGCCTTAATCCAAATCAGCATTTAAACAAGCACAACTCTGGAGCCTCTGCTGAGTCTGTGCTTTGCTCCTGGGCACTACAAGACTGGACTGTCCCTCTTCTCTCCCATCAGAGGTAGTGGGAGGTGTCTCATTTTCTGGCTCCTGTTCTTCACTTCAATGGTAGAATCATCCCTCCTGCTATCAAATCAACCCAGCCTTTGTTCAGGACAGGTACTTTTAACTTTTAACTGCAGAATTTCCCACTCCCACACACAATCCAGGAGACAGCCTATATGAAAGATTTATATCAATCCTTTATGCAGCAACACAAGGTTATATAAAAGCTGGAATATGCAGAATACAAAGCAGGTAAGAAGCACACTTTAACTTTTAGGTGACACAATTAACAGTGGAACTTCAAGATTGTCACATATTAGTCTAGCGCTTTCCAAAAAAAGGGTTGGGGTTTTTTTCAACTGTGGCACAATTTGCAACACTAAGAGAGATCTTGGCCCTGCTCCATCACTGAGTGTTTGAAGTTGGTTTCACCAGGGCCAGATTTCATCCATTGCATGTTGACAATAACAAGACAAGTCCCAGCACGATGGGTGCAGCTTCACAAAAGCTTTACACAGATCTTAAACATGAGCTGTCCCCAAAAAGGGACCTCTAATGACTCAAGCTTCCCCTGACCTTGCTGCCACCCAGGCAGATGCCCTGGGGATCTGGAGCACCCCAGTGTGCAGCATGATCACAGGAGATCAGTTGTCAGAGCTCATGGAGACAGGCAGGAATGAGCCACCGAGGCCAGGAGGAGGGCAGGAAAGTCCCGCTTTGGTTTCAGAACACGTTGACTTCAGCAACAAAACAACATCACTGGGCTCCCCCTCCAGCCTCAGCGCTTCTCCTGCCCCATGCATGAGTCCACCGGGCCCTTCTGCAAGCACAACCGCTTTAGAGTCTGCTCTGTAAATTCCTTCACCAAAAAATCAAGCATTAGAGATGACGCCTTTTCTGAAGCATACCTTTAGCCCACGTCGTTTTAAAATCATCTGCTCCTGGCATGGTATTGCACAGTTAAATCAGTGCAACCACACAGAGGTGCGCTGCAGCACGGGGATGGGCTTTTCTTAGGCAATTTTCTTGCCAAGGCCAACATACAGTGCAACTACATGCTAATATTCTAAAACTCCCTATATGCTTTTTTATATTATTTGCAACAAGGCTACGTTGCACTTTCTGCTCTTGGGATTGTACCCTGCTCTGCACAAATTCTGTTTCCCTCAAAAACCCTATTCTGGAGAACCACGTAACTGAGGGGGAACTGATAAATAAAGAACCGTCTTCAGGTTGTGAAGAAAAAGCTGGAAAAATATTGTAAGGGAGGGATCTATGTCACATAACTTCAGTCACCTAAGAGCTGTAACTGGAAGCCAGGCTAGTATCCCTTGGAGGGAGCGAGGAGGGAGAGTGGCATCTCCAGAGAACCACTCAGCCTGTTTCTGTCTCTGCTGCCCACTGTGAGAGCAGGGGTGCTCAGCCTAGCCTAAATGCCTAACGTAAGAGGAATCCTCTCTAAATCTCTGAGCATCCCCCAAGAAAGGGGAAAACAAAAGCAAACTCACAAGCATCTTTCTCTGCCAACTACCTTCTAACGCTCAGAACTAGAAATTAAGATTTTGGGGATGGCAAAAGCCACTGCACAATCAGTAAAAAAGCATAGTATAAAGCCAGCAAAAGCTTTATACAAGCAAGTTCATTTTATAAATAAAAGCTTTTTAAAGAAGAGGAAAGTGGAGAATGATTTATTCTTTCAACGAAAATCCAAAATCAATTAGATAATGTTACTTTAAGAGCAAAGATTGTATCCCATCCATCACCCCTCAAAACAAAGTCAAATGCCTTTTTACAGCTTGATGAGAGCCTAGATTAAGATTTCATTTCATGTGGCCTCTAGCTCTGCATCCTTGTTAAAACCCATTTCCCTGTTAGCATTTCTCACAATTATTAAAGAACGTCAAAAAATTTAGGAGGTAAAGGGCTCTTTTCTTCACTCTCTGAGTGCTAAAAGAATGACATCCCCTTCATAGCTCCTTTAAAACAAAATAAATTAAGCCACTGCTTCAACAGTTCTTCGTAGCAAATTAAAGTCTACCTAGAAGCCCGGGCTGCAGTCTGGCTGCAGGATGCTGCCAAGGAGCCCAGCGAGGTCTACAACTACAAAGGTGACAGATTTCTCTGGCATTTGTGGTATGGGGATGGTATCGGCGGGACATTTTCCCTTCTACCCCATAGGATATAATAAACATCGATGGGTGATGATAACGTCCCAGCCACAATCAGTCTCATGCTGTGCTGGCTCAGTGCTCCTCTGTCCCAGAGGGAAGACTACAGCCAGGACCACTCACACCAAGGTGTCATTTCCCCCCTGTGGTTACCTCTACAGCATGAACACCAAAAACCATGACCCAGAAGTGACCATGGCAGCTAACTAGGCCTGAAAAGACACATTTCACTTGGCTTTATTTGCTCCAGCCCAGCCCACAATGACAGAGAAGAAGAGAAGGATCAGTCTCTAACAAGTGAGCTAGAGGAACAAAGGGACTTTGTGCTCCAGCACAAAGCTTCTTCAGCACTCGATTTCTAATCAGTATTACTAGACATCTGTAATACTGCCTTTCCTGGCAGCCAGCCACTGGGCCCACCTCTCACAGCCCATCACCATTGCTGCAGATGAAAAGACAGAGAACATGTGGAGGTGATATATGCATCTCCTGTAGGGTCCAGCTTCACGGCTGCTCACGTCTCAAGCCTGGCTCCATATCATTAACTGAGGCAGAAGGATCTGGAGCACAACTAGCAAACACAGAAATGAGACCACACTCCCTACACGGTGGGCAGGGTGTGAGAAGCATTGGCCTTGGTGATGGAAACACTCCACACTTTGCTACAGGTAGTTTCAGCCCAATTAACCTCTGCAGCTTACGATGGGCCAGGCTAAATGGTGAGGACAGGCAATCCCAGCTGATGCAGTGGCTGAGCAGGATAGAAATGGCTTTTAAGTGTTTTCTCCTCCTCCTCTGGTGAGTAATTGAGATAAAGCCAAGGGAGCCATACCAACAATACCGGCAAAGCCCGAAACTACAGTCCCAGACATCCCTCCTCTCTGCTGCTGAAGGCTACACCATGCTCAGGAAAACCTGTGAGTAGCTCTTGGGCCCCGGGAAGTAACTTGAGTCAAACAGAGTTTACTTAGGACCAGTAAAAATACCAAGCACTTGAATAGTATCAATGTAAGGCATCATACAAAGGAAAAGGGCAGAATTAGACTCTACATCCAGGTGTCCTCCTAAATTTCACAAGGGCACACCTGAAGTAACAAATAATGGCAGAAAGTTATTACCATTTTTTGTCATAGAATCATTTAGGTTGGAAAAGACCTTTAAGATCATCGAGTCCAACTGTAAACCTAACACTGCCAAGTCCACCGGTAAACCATGTCCCTAGGCACCATATCTACATGTCTTTTAAATGGCTCCAGGGATGGTGACTCCACCACTTCCCTGGGCAGCCTGTTCACGTGCTTGAGAACCCTTTCAGTGAAGAAAGTTTTCCTCATATCCAATCTAAACCTCCCCTTGTGCAACTTGAGGCTGTTTCCTCTCATTCTACTAAGTCATTGACTACTAAGTCATTGCTGAGTTGTCCCCACAAGAGGTATTCCCACTAAACACTTGAAGACTTAAGTTGCCAAAAAAATAAACAATCAGCAGCAACACTGCAGAGAACCTCTGCACCGCTCGGTGCTCCAGGGCAGCGAAGCAGCTCCAAGCCTCTGACCGAAGGAGAAATCCTCTGCAGAGGAAGCAACTTGGGCAGTCTTGTGACAGCTGAAATACCTTATGGCCGATGTTAAACTTTGGCTTATAAAGATTGGAACTGTTTAACTGCCTGCTCAACGGTTCGCTCTGCAGCAGCACGTGAACGGGGACACAGAGGAGCCACTTGTCTGTGTCCTGCTGATGGACAAGCCGCAAACAGACGGTTATGCTGGGGCAGAACCCGTTTTGCCCATTCCCTCTGAAAGAAGAGGGACATTTGTGCTGGGGACACAAAGGCTGATCTGTTCAGAGTTGGCCGGGGTCCTCCCGCCTGGCTCCCATCGCCGCCCTGACACAGGCTGGTGTCCAAGGGGGAAGGGTAAAAACGCAAATGCTGTCCCATTTCCCCAAAGACTGTTCCTAGCAAATATCATTATTTCAAAATGTTGCACTTTGAGAATACTTGTGTTAAGTGCTCATGAAAATCTCGAGTGTGTAAATTGGAGTTTAATTTGTATATTCAACATTGCCACCCTTTAAAAAGAAGTTAAAGGTGGCAACATTTTTTCCAGTGGAAAAAGCTATGATCTGCAAAATGGTTCTTCTCTCCTTGGCAATCGCTACCATTTGCTTGTTTGTTTTGGTGCTGCGTAGGTTGGGAGGGAGGAATGATAATAAAAACACAAACACTTCTTCTCCTCACCTTGAACAGTGACAGGCTTAAGAGCAAGCAGCTTTACATAGTGCAATCAGCAATCAGCCCACAGGAGAGCAAAAACAATATTGCGCGTCTTCATCTTGCATAGCCTTACCCAAACTTAGCTTCAGTGAAACGTACTACGGTATCTGTTGTATGCAGATGGATGTATATAGTTACAGGACTGGGGCATAGAGAGAGGAGCCCACACACTAGTAGTGCATTCAGCCTACGCACACACTGCAGAGAACCGGATGGGGCATTGTGCCTGTCCTTGCTCCCTGCCCACCCCACTTCAGCCTGCAGAGCAGAATATCTTCATATAGTGTTATTTTCATATATTGTTATTATGCAATATTTATTTAAGGACTGAAGAGATGACGTGACCTTATTTTGCTCTGCAAGGACTTCTTAGGGAATAACTATGCACAGGAGCCATGGATGACAGACAGTGCCCTTACTGAATAGGGAGATGGTACGAGGTGGTTCTGGGACACAAGTAAACCTCTCTCCAGAGCACGCTGAGGGCAACAGGCCCTCTTCAGCCTCTGTGGCCACTGCAGCTCACATAGATCTTCAGTAGGACTTTTCAGAGGGTGCACCACGGGTGTTCACTTCAGCCAGAACTGAACCCCAGAGGAGCCGATGCCAGGGGCACTGCGGCTGAAGGGCCTGTTGAATTAGACTCACATTATTCTTTTCCTAGCATTTATCGAGGAAATAATGTTTGAAAAGCCTGGAGTTATCATTGCAGAGCTGTGTCTCACTTGACTTTTCTGAATCAGTTATTGTACTTTAACTGGGTACTCTTCACGTAATACTGTAAGAGCCTTCTTTGCAACACTCCTCTAAAGCTATCATTACAGGTTTAAAATTAGGGGTTAGTTTCAACTCACTGTATTTTTAATGATGCAGATATTTAAAAGGAGAAAAAAACACAAGGTCATTGGGTTGCATTCCAGGCCTGGACACCTCCAGGCTCCTGAGTTAACCTGAAATCTCAAAATACCTCAGATACGAATTACAGCAGGCTTACAGTTGATGCACCATCTTGTGATGAGACCAATTCTGTCACTTTTCAATCACCCTCAAACTGTGGTTGCAACTTTGCACCTCTTTAGAGATAAGGAAAACCACCAGGCCTGGCTGTTATCCAGGTGGCCATCAGCTGCCGATGGAGCCTGCCCCAGGCATGGAGTTCAACCCCAGCAGGGATCTTCCAGCGTTCAGACACAGAGAGCACCCAGCCGGGATAAAGTCAGACAGCCAACATTTTGATCATGCAATTACTTGTAAAGCTACAACTGCAGGTTTTCATGCATAATCAGGCTGATAAATATCAAACTTTTTTTCTGATGTTGCCTTGCATCCTAAATGATGCAGTTGGGAGCCAGAAAGGAGGCAAACGATATTCAGAAAATTCAGGGGGGAGAAGAGCATTGCGTTGTCGGGTCAGGGGGAAGACCTGCAGAGGATTTGGGTTTGGTGTGCTCTGCACACCCAGAATCTTTCTGATGATTATACACTGCAATGGCACCAAGGTAGCAGCAAACTCTGATTTCTCCTGGAGAACCATCTATGCATTGACACTGCTACAGAGAGGGCAGGACGGCACTTACAAACTCCTGTTCAACAGAAAAGGAGGTCAAATTTCTGCTGGCTGCAGCTTTTTGGAGAAAAACATAACTCTACAAACCAGCCTTCACCTGAAGCTACATTCTTGTTGTCTACAAAAACAATGACTGCTTCCTGCTCCAGTTAAACATTATTTTTAGTGCGTCTCTGCTGTTGCAGAGGTCAGAGCTTAGCTCTGAACCAGAAAGCAAGCCCGAAACATCCTTTGGAAAGCTGTTGATACAGTATCTATCACTCTGGAATTTAAGAGAAACCTTGCAGGTTTGCAGAAGTAACATTCTGATGCTTTTCTAAATTGAGACAAGGACCCACAGCTTAGGCACAGATCCCACTGCACTGAATTACACAAACTTTGTGATTAGCACTGAACAGTAGATTAAGAAATAACGATTGTTTAATCAATTATTATTGCACAAAATGACTGAACTCCAAGACTGAACTGCTGCCACGTCTGTTGTACAATGCTTAAGCTCTGGGGCTTTGGGGGAGAGGGAAGGGGGGAAAGACAAGCCGAAAGGGATGAGGAGGGGGAATATGAGGCAGGTTTGCTGAGCACAGTAAAGCTGCATGATAACACAGAGCCTGGACTGAAAAGCTCATGAGCAGGTCTTTTCAGCCATGCAAGATGCCAGCGAAATGAGTCAACACTCAGGAAGGACCAAAGATCCGTCCATAATATTTTAAAGGAGAATTAATCCAGCAGGTATCAGAGACAGTATAAAGCTGCATCAGCGTTTTCTGGCCCCCTCAGTGATTTATGTCAATATGGCTTGCTAAAAAATATCCTAATCCCACTGAAATCAACGGGAAAATTCATGCCAACTTGAACAGGAGGTGGCTTTCACTTTCCCATCTTCTGCTCCCTGTTCACTCTCCTTTCTCTAGCACACTCTAGCAATAGCAGGTTGTCCCCACCAGCCTG
Source organism: Rhinoptilus africanus (assembly GCA_013400135.1). NCBI lineage: Eukaryota > Metazoa > Chordata > Aves > Charadriiformes > Glareolidae > Rhinoptilus > Rhinoptilus africanus. The sequence goes on from VXBO01003377.1 coordinate 1,182,513, forward strand.
GCCATTGCCCGCTCGCCGCCGGTGGCTCAGCCACAGCCAGCCGGACACGGACAGTGGGGTCCAGGTGGAGAACACAGACCCTGAAAAAGCCCAAAATTGCAGGTGCAGCTTCCTGTGAAGCACTCCAGCAAATGAATCAACCCAGAGACTCCTTCAGTGCAGGTATAATCAAGACTCTACTTATTTCCATTCTCATAGAACAATTAAACTAATCTACATGGCACTGACAACAAACAAATTCTGTCTTAGATACAAGACAATGCATGTAGAACATGCATGCAAGCTCACAGTGTACGCTGTATGTGTGTTCCCACTTGTGCCTGGTGCCCATGTAATATTGCTGATAGACATTTATAGCTGTGCCCACACCAGGGCTAGGTCAGCTCTGAAATTAAACATCTACATTTAAAGGCATTCCTAAACCAACGTCAGTCAACACAATAGTGAACAGAAAGAAAGCAAAGGGGGAAAAAAAGGAACAAAATAATGCAATGCATATTCTCCCATAAAAATAATTTCCCATCCTTTATGGTTTCATGAACACTTCTGGATTTCTTCATACACATACAGTTCTACATTACGTTTTTAATACAGCAAAAGCTAAAAAGGTAGTGGGCCAATTTAATTTACTGTTGCATTGAGGAAGCATTAAAATTACACCTAGAAGAGCCATTTTAGGCAAGTTTTAGAGACTCGAGAAATTTCTTCCTCATTTCCCTCTGTATTCAAGGCTTCTACTTTGCGTTTCACAGAAACAAGGAAGTATACCCCCAGAACTATGACTAACTGAAAAGATCAAACGTAAATGTCTTACAGGAATTCATATAATATATCACTTGTGACTTCTCCACTGAAAGCATATCTGTCTTGGCTCATACCAAATATACATCGTTATTCAATTCATACAATGGGTGAATTGATAGAAAAGTAACAGAACAAAGTGATTAAGGAGAACAGCATGTCTAAAGTTTCCATAGAACAGAATAAATACCTGCACTTACAGAAATGAACTACATATTTTAACAAAATGGGAAAAAAATACTGCATTCAGTTGGTCAAAACTTTTCGTCCATGAAAATTTCCTGTTGATAAACGTGACACGATTGCAAACATTTTCCACAAGGAGAATGTACATTGTCTGCTATTCCACATAGAAAATTCTACTTAGAAAAGTTTTTAAAAGCAAGTTTAAGTCAGCCTTTTGAAAGCACGTTGTTTTCCTTTTAAATATAAAATGCCATTTCAAATTAAAACATCATAAAGATTCCCGCAGAAACTTGTGTGTTTTCAAGTCAACCCTTCCTTTCCTCCATCGGAAACAAAAAGGTATTTGTTCCTCAATGTTTTGTTAAGAGAGTGAACCTCGAAGCCTTTCTAGGGTTTAATGCTATTTATGCACATGGACAGAAAGCTCTGGCAGTATTCAAATGAGAACTCAAGCATTAAATACCAACATTTCAAGGTATGCCTAGGAGAAAAGTTATATATATATATATATATATATATATACACAAAACAAGATCAACACCGAACAACACCGAATGATCTTAGCATAGCAATCCTTACTCAGGCAAAGCCCAGAATCAATTTAAGTTTATTTTTATTGGGTGAAATTTATAATATGCCCAGACTCACTATTTATTTCCTCAAGGCTTCACAGACAAAGTGCTGCTCTTTTGATAGCCTATCCCACATGTTTATTAAAACAGATATAACACAGTGAAAGGAAAACATAAAACTGACAGAGGATCATTTTTAGTTTCAGGGATATTTTATATACCATCTCTTAGAACTTCAACTTATGGCTTTTCTTAATGGAGCCTTTCAGGGTTGATTTTAATGTACTGAGTGGAAATTCCACTAGTTTGTTACTGCAATGTTGTCTTTATGACCTGCCCTTGTACATCACTTAGGTCTGGCTTATTTATACAGACAGCCTTTCACTGAATGGACTGGGAACTTCTTAAAACCAGTTGCTTTCACTTGCATTCTTCCCGAATGAAAATGCTGTTTTCTTTTACTGTCTTTTTGGAAGGACGCTTCTCCAGCATTCCACAGACGTGAAGAAGACTGAAGTTACTATGATGTTTTTTTACCTTCTTTAAGGCAGAACTACAGACTTCCTCCCCAGGGCTAGATGAGAGCTGTGTCTATAACACCCCAGCGAGAGCCTGCATCCCAACCACTACCCCAGCAAAGAAGAGGGCAGCAGAAGCCATGAGAGCAACAGCGGCTTCGAGCAGATTAGCTGTAGCATCTGTAGCACCTTGTGGTTTGTTGGCAGATTTAAGTGTTGCTTGTGTCTCTCCCCGCCAGTACGCTCAGGACTTCCTCAGCTGTTTGAAGAATTTGAGCTATGTTAACACTTTGATTGGCCATTTACCTGAGCATCTAAAATCTAGATGGGTTTAATTTAGGCAAAGCACAGTAATAACACCTGGAGCTCTTCACGAAGAGCCAGCTGTCATCATACAAGTCATTCCAGCTTGAAGCTCGGCCCCCTTCTCTTGCAGTAAAAACATCTTTATGCAGCAGAGCTCACAACCAGCTCACATCCCCTGCTCTGGCGAGAGCTTTCCAGAGGTGCAATAGCCTCTCTGTGCAGTGTTGAGCCAGGACAGCCCACCACACTGCCCTCGCATTGGAGAGACCCGATGGGCAACATGGGCATCAGCTCAGCCCCTCTAGCTGCAGCAGCCTAAAGCTGGTACGACCATGTTGGCCTCAAGCACGTTTGATGGTCAAGTCCCGAACAAGGAATGCCTGTTGATGGGGCTATTCATTACAGAAGTATGTATATAAATACATCTTACGGTGTGTGTCTCTGTGCTTAGGTGCTTATTTATACGGTAGGCAATCCTACAAGAATCCTGCTGGTTCTCTGGAGACACCCCTCCATCCCAGCCACACATTGCCGACGGAGGCTGTGTACCAGGAGAGTCTGCCACTGCATGAGACAGGACAAATAAATCAAAAGGGGCAGATAGTTACCAAGGATAACGTGTTCTTTGGGAAACAATGGTAATTTGGAAGCCTTTTTGCCTGCCCACAGCATCTCCAACAAAACAAAACAAATCAAAAAATCCCCACAAAGAATTCAAGCAGCGAGTACAGAAGGCAAATCCTCTCACCTCATTCCTGGAAAATAGTCCTGAACATCCCATAATTAAATCCCTCATTTGGCTTCACGTCAGCAAGAGAAGGAATCTGCTGATTCCTGCCCGACAAGAGTAAGACCAGCAGGAAGCTGCCTCCTACAAGGGAAATCACGTCTGCCACTGCTGTCCTGCCGGCCCCACCACCGTCTCAGTCCTTCCAGGCTGCTTCCCAGTGACTAAATCCCAAACTCTGGGGTAAACAGATAAACTCTCACTGCCTGAGTTAAAGCCATTAGCTTAAAGCAGCCTCATAAAGCTACGTGCTGGGTAACACTAAACCCCTCCAGCATCTTCACCTTCACACTGGTCCCCTTGCAGAATCAGAGCCAAGGGCAGTTAAAACACATTTGTTAGTCCTGTAAATCATCCTGGAAATGGCTATTATTGAAATAACTCAGACAAGAATGGAGATATGTTTTTTCCACAGTATAGCTTTCAATACTCTCTCATAACTACTTGATTATGTTAAAAGCCAAAATAGGTATTGCACCAGCAGAATATGCCTATGGCAAATGGAACATAAAGCTTAACTAATGGCCCTGTTTCCCTGAAAGGGCACATGAGGCTGATAAATAGTCCCATGAGGTCATGTTATCTGTTGGAGTAAATCAGCTAAGCTGTGCCTCCTCTGCTAGAAGTGAATCTATATTCTGATACTGCCCTTTTTCTTAAAAAAAAGTTTTTTCATTTTATTTTTATGTTATGATATGTCTCTAACTTTCAGATACTGGGAATAGGGGATCATGTTTCTCAGATACTTACATCATACAAAGAATTTACCAATTTTTACAGTGCCATTAAAGGGAACAGAAGCTATTCATGCAGACGCACAAGCACACAAGTTACTCACCTATGCGCTACTGAAGCAGAGTCACTGCTCCAATGGCATCTTTAGAGGGAAACATCCCCGAGCAGTGAGGAATAAGCATAGCCCCAGCCTTAGTTCTGATGACTTTTAGAGCTGTGCCAACAAGCATGACTTCCAACAGTTCAGCAAAAAATCTGCACAGCATTTTTAAAAGGAGTGTGCCGTATGTTAATCATTTCTAATCAGAGTCAATTTCTCCACATCTACTGTTCTGGCTCATTTCCTTACAATTAAGAACATTTTACCCAATTGCTACAATACAGATGTGCTGCTTTGGCAGTGACCTACTCTGTCGTGCCTTTAGTATATGCGCAGTGAAAGCTGTAACCAGTTCAGTAGTTCAAGTTCTAGACAGACAAAATTAAAGCCAGACTGTAACAGAAGTGTACAGTAGTAGCAGTCGGAAATTCAAGTCTGCCAAACAGTTATGCCGAAATTATGTCCCTTAATTTAATTTACATGAAGGAACAAACGTAACCCAGCAGCAAGGCAGTATCTAGTGGTGAAGCAAACTGAAGGGCTAGTCACAGTTAATTAAACCTGTTGTAAGCAAGTTTGTTAACTTATGTTTTAGGGAAAAGTATGTTTTGATAGCTAAGTGGACAATGGACAAACAAACCAATTTTGTCTTTTCCCAACTTCTGCAAGCTGAGTTAGGTGAAAAACTTTTGTGTCCTGGTTCATTTCTCAGTGTTGCTGGACTCTGAGATGCTGCAAGATGCTGGGTGCCATAATTTCAATGAACCCTCTCTCTTCCAGAAGTGCAAGGCACAGAAGGCAGGGCCATTAGCCATCTTTTAAAGCGTGGAGACCAAGCCTCACAGAGCAGTTTACTGGGTCCTGCAAAACAGCAGCTCACAGCTGTTTATTTTAGAGCATGAAGGAGGTTCATAACACACCTTCCAACACGTAGCATGAGCGACAAGCAGCACTGCACACTTTCTACGCACCCTGTAGTTTGTCACAAACTTCTCTAGCCCCAGTCAGCCATGCCTCACCTCGAACATCTTCTCACTCTCTCCTTGCAGAGATGCTCCTCGAGGCATGTACCGAATGCTGCCACTCCCCTGATGTTCCTTCCCATCTTACAAAGAACCTTGTGCCTCTGCCAAAACAGACTATTTATTCCTACTATTCAGAGTCCTAGCTTTTTCCCAATCCACCACAACAGTACGATGCTCTCCCTGATCGCTCCGACTACAGATGTCCTGGCAAAGACCCTGAGCACAGGCACAGCTTATGCTTTTCTCTGCTCGATGTAGTTTAAGGTTTGGAGTGGTGACATAGCTGAGCCAAGCAAAGCTCACTTCACACCAGCCGCTGTAGTGACACCAATGGAGGGTCAGGAGGGGGTAAAAGACATGAACCTCACCCACCTCCACCCACCACGTCAAGGCCATGTTTTTTGCATGTTCTAGAAACACTGCTACCATCCCTTCTTCACTGGCTATTTTTCTGAGACACTTGAAGAATTTTTTTCAGGCTTGGAAAGACAGAGTGCATTGCTGGGACAGCTTTGTTCCCACCGTTTTTTGTTCATTTATGTATTCTACTGCTCTCTTGAACTACTGTTTCCTCCAATTTTCCTTCTACTGAAGTAGCTGTAGCAATTCTAACAAGTAGCCATGGCAACATAATCTTACAGAATAAAGTACAAAATAATCCTATGATCAGAAATCTAAATTAGAAAAATGGAATGGAAGTAATGTGTTCTTAAAGCCTGGAAGTAAGCGACCACTGGAACAGATTACAAATAGATATGGTAAACTCTCCAACACTTAGGAACTGTCGGTGCACACAAATGGATGCTATACGTAAATTTACAGATAAATTACTACCAGGAGAAGCTCCACACCATGTGTTATGAAAACAGTGAGATTAGGAAAGTGAAAAAAAAAAAAATTTAAAATCCTTCTCAACGCATTGGAATCAGCACCTGTGTGGGGCTGTTCGAAATCCAAACTCTGGTTTGCGTTACGGAGACTCCTCAGCAGCTCCCTCGGGATGGATGTGCAGCGAGTGCTCAGCGGGAGGCAGGGACAGGGAGAGGCGATGCTGCTGGCGACCACTCGTGTGAAAACACCTTCCTGGGAGGGTGGGAAAGTGAAAAGGCACCTCCCATGGCAAAATTAAGATACAAACACAGTTTCATTAACTCCAGCAAAAGCCTTCAGCTTTCAATTTTACTCTGTCTAATGGTTTAAAGATTCTTCAAAGAGTTATACCAAGTTTTCAATTTAATTTTCCACAAAGGAATTACTGCTGCGATTTTTAAAAATGCTTTTTCTTCCTAATGATACTTAACACATAGACTCTGTATGTGCAATTGAATCCCAGGTCCCTAGACATGTTTAATCTTCTAAGCACCCTTAAGGCGCTGGTACTAAGTCCCTTCTAGAGGTGGGCAGGTTGAGCGGGCACCCTGCACATGGTCCAAATAAATCCAGGAATGCGTTACCCACAACTGCCTTATTTTCTTCACAGTAACTGAGAAAGAGGACTTGTACCAGATTTACTGCAAAGAGGATGTACTGATTCTTATCAGTGAAAGGTGATACAGACTGTCTGGACTGCTAAATTAGCCTGTAATCTAATCTAATCAATGAAAGACACATCAAGTGTTCCCACTCAAGCTTCCCCATCAGCCTCCGGCAGCTGAAACAATCAAAACTGACATTCTGGAGGACTGCTTAGACCTGGTATTCTTGAGAATAAGATTACCTGCTCCTTTCCCTTTCAATTTCACTTTCAAACTGCTGCGTGCCAAGGGCAGCTACACAGGCTATGAAATGCGGCGTGGCCTTTAAGTACAAAGCATTTCCCTAACTGCGTATTTGCTGGCAAAAAAAAAAAAAAAAAAAGGTGAAGTGTTTTCTCCATACGTTTACTGGAAGCGCGAATAACTGTGCATACAATTCACAATCACTGAGATTTACAGCCCTGACTGTAGTAAGTAGTTATGTCACGTAAGCATTTGTTAAATGCCATGTGCCTCATTTTTCTCCTGTGCTTGCAAGAGACACACTTTCTTGGGTAAATATTGTATTTTTGTTAACCCACAGAAATCCCCTGTTGCCACTACTTTACTGAAAGAAACATGAAAACATAGATAAGATAGAAAAATACAGCCAACAAGTAGCCCAGGCCTATTTTACACTACTTCAACATGTGATTCACACAGGCAGAATCACTTTGCTTCATCCAAAGAAAATTTTTAAAGGGTAGGAAGGGGAGAATCCTTACAGTTTTTACAGAAATATTGTTTGGAAAATAATACGTGCTACTACAGTACAGATTGCACCATGCTTATTGTTACATTGCTTTAAAGGTGTGGATTAGTCCCAAGAGGGATACAGAAGAGGACTATAGTCTACTGTCCATATGCTAAAACTCACTATGCAGGGGGCTGCCTCTGGGGGAAATTTCTGGAAACCCAGAGAGACTCCGAGAGCCACTTCTCAAGGGAGTTGTAAACCCTGCTTTGCAATTGTGTTTACTTATATGGGAATCACTCAAAACCAATAAAAAACTCTGGCAACACTGAGAAGATGCTCCTTTTCCCACTACATACCTTCCACCACCATCATCAGAAGCTTGTCCACACACACTTAACAAGTTAGGAAGTGATGCAATCTAAAAAAATATCCTGCAGCTAGCTAGCAAAAAACACACTAATGTGTTTTTTCTCCTCCACATAAAAATACAGCATCATGCAGAGGGGTCTGGTCTGACGTTAGCACAGGCTACTTCAATTTTTCATTTTTTTACTGAACACATAGAGAGAATACGAGTAAAGCACAACCAGCTCGGTTACCGAGCATGCCAAGGGACTGCTCTCATCTAGGATGCTTCAATTAAAACAAACACCTTTTGCATCTCGAGAGTCACTTGAATGTAATGTGCTTCACAGGGCACAAGAGGGGCTGCTTGATTTTCCAAAGTGCTTATTTGAGAAGATCCAATTTAACCGAACCACCGGGAAATTATATGTACAAACACTAGCTGTCATAATTTTAGCTGCTTTCCACGCCTGCAAATATGCGCTGTACAAGGAGGCTGTCTCGTCTCTAACGTAGGGAAATCCTTTGCACTCTTGAACGCTGGCGAGAAGCTCCATCCTGATGTAGTGAACACCTGAGAAGCCATCCAGGGCCCACAAGCCAACACTTACGCTTCCTCTGCCCCTTCTCACTGGCTGCTTTGCTCCCCTGCACCCATGTCCAAGCCATGATGGAAATCTCATAGGAAATCAAAGCCTGCGAGCAGAAGAGGTCCATCCCTGCAGTTGAGGAGAGAAGAGGATTTCTTTGGGCTCAAGCCCTCCTCACCATGACTTCCTTCTCCTCTTGAACCTTCCTACAGGTCCTCCTATGGCAGTGTCACCTGTTGACTTATTTCCCTTCCATTTATCGAATCCTACCTGATTTCAAGGCACCCTGGCCAACCCCACAGATCAGACCTGTAAGACAGAACTGATTTACAGGACTTTAGAGAACGATGCCCTTCAGGGTGCAAAATGAGAGGATGGAAAAACCCAGGATGTCTATTAAACTTGTTAGAGTATGACCCATCCCACTGGGCTTTACAGCCATACCACCCCACAGCGGCACAGCTCCCGCAGATCTGCCACCCCTAACCCTCCAGCAAGTAATCTCTGTTCCCAACAGCTCAGAGACAATGATCAGTGGAGCAAAAGGGGCAAGTTAAAATGAAGCACTGCACCAGCCCTTCCCCTTTTTGCAGACCCTCCACCTCCCACCACCCCCTCGCTCCTCATCCCTGCTGCCCACACACAGTGTAGAGGGCTTGGGGAGAGATTTTCCGCTCCCTTCCTTCCCGCACAGGAATGCTGGGGAGACTACAGTTTAGTGCTGAGCTGGTAAATGCTGCATCTCACTGAGCAAGCAATTTCAGGAATATAACAGACCGACTCCAGCACTCTGATGTTGGGTGTATTGAGCCATACTGACCACATCGTCACTGCCGATAACCTCTAGGAAATACTCAACCATAAGACCCTTTCCAGGAAGGCAGAACACATTGGGCAATACCCAGAGCCCTGCGGCATGGTGAAATGCGCTTCACACCTTGCTGTGCCTTTGCAAATTCATCTTTCCTGGTTCTGGAAGTCACAAGCAAGACTCAGAATCTCCCTGAAAATGTAAATGTTACATTTTGACCCTGGAAACAAATGCTGGCATTGCTCTGTTAATTGGAGAAAGACCCTAGAGAGGAGCTGTGCAGGGGTCTTGCCCTGCCCCGGCACAGGCTGCTTTTTGCAATATATAACTCTCTAAGAAGTCAGGAAATGGCAAATTCCTATTGTCTGGAAGGAAAGCAAAATCAAGGCTTTCCCTCCTATACTTTAAAGGGAAAAAAAACACCCTACTTTTGCATTTTCCTTCCTTTAGTAATAAAAAGACCGTTTTAAATTGTGCTGCTGCTGAAGGAGCTTCCAAGTGGGAAACTGAATGTCAGGGAATTGTTTTGAACTGCCTGCTTAGAGAAGGCATTCAGGTAGAGAGATTCCCCACTGAAGGAGTAGCATCTCCTGGGGCAATGCTGCAGACGATTCTCCTTTTGGTTACTCCGCTGAAATATCAAGAGAAAAGCAAGACAAAATACTGAGTTCGGTGTCATAATATTTTAACTCGACATAGGGATGACTTCTGAGGTATGGTCTTGATTTACAGATTATGAACTCAGTCGCAGAAACAACCACTGAGGCACGTCAGCCTTCCCTGAGCAAAGACATGCAAGAAAATAGCCGCAATGTTGAAAGGAGTGGAGAGAAGGAGGGTGCTAAGAGTCCACGCTGAAACGGCTTCATCTTCGCTACCACCAGGAAGAAAACTGAAGGTTTTTTTAAGACTCAGTACAGCAGCAGCGTGTTCAGGTGCTGGTACTGCAGGCACCACAGGGAGGGGGGACTGTTGCAAGCACTATATACATTACTCATTAGATCCCACCAAAGGTCAGCCTTTGCCTGGCCTGCACCACAAGGAGACCTTAAACTGCGTAAACAAACCAGTGACAAAATCTAGATGCAACAGCCTCAATTCAGACCTCAAGGAAGAGTTTATATTAAAACTTCTCAAGTATCTTCGTAAGCGGTTCGGCTGGAAAGAGATGCACTTTGGTCCTGGGAGGAGCACGGGGCAGGGAGGGGAGATGCAACTACCCTCAGTTTCTTAAATTCTCACAGGACACTAATGCCTTCCCAGTTTTCTCTGTCATGCAGACAACACCAAATAGTTTCTCAGCATACGCCACTGCAGTTGATGTTTTCTCTCCTTCCCCTCCCCTTCAAACTTTTTCTGTCACTTTATGCCATAGTTGGTTGTGCACCTCCTTTGCTGCTCAGAATAAGCACCAAAAAGACACACGTGAAAAACTGTGCGGTACCAAAAGTGCTGCGGGGGCTGTAGCTGGGAGGAAGGCGATGGCACAGGGGAAGAAGGCGCAGCAGCGTGCCTCAAATGCCACTGACCTCCAGTGAAATGAACTTCTGGGGAAACACGTAACCACTTTATCAACCACGCGCCAAGGGCATTTCTGAAGCTGTTCGTTCTCTCAGGTGGAGCCTGTCAATTAGTCCTTGTGAGAAGATGAGGACGAAACGCCTGTGAACACCTGGGGAACTCGCTGTCCTGGGGAACCCGGCTCTGCTTCTGCTCCCATCTGTTCTGGGGGGGACCTTCCCGGGGACACCGCCCTCCACACCTCCTCCACACACGCCAACGTCTGCTCCTTACGCCGGGCTCGGTTCCTAAGGCTACTTCTTACAAAACTGTTCCTGTCACCCTTGAGAAATTAAACGAAAGCCACTGCTTTGTGGGGATGGTCCACGTGTGGTGAGGCACCGCCAGCTTCATTCAAACCCCTTTCCCCCCCCCCTTTTCGCTAGTCGGGAGCGGGGTGGTGGAAGGGGGCAAGGAAGAACTGGACAGAACTTGAGGCATTTCGAGCTGGCTGGGGAAAAGCCCCCCAAGCCCTTCTCTTCCTGCCCTGTACTCCGTTAACCCCTCCTCTCCCGGCACACAACTCCCCCCACGTTTCTTGGGATAAAAAGCCGCCAACCGTGCAGTCGGCGGATCCTGACGATGCGCCTGTCGGCAAGGCCCCCACCGCCACCCCGCAGGCTGGGAACCGACCCGCCGCCGGGACGAGACGGGGCTGCGGGGGGGTCTGGCGGCCGCTCACGGACGGGGCTGCGGGGGGGTCCGGCGGCCGCTCACGGACGGGGCTGCGGGGGGGTCCGGCGGCCGACAGGAGGACGGAAAGTTGGAGCCCGGCCCCCGTCAGCCCGCTCGTCCCTTCCCGAGGGGCTACGACCGTAACTCATGCCGTCGGGAGTCTCGGCGCAGCTCGGGATGGCGGTGAATAAAACTCCGCTGGAAAGAGTTGGGTGCGGAGGGTCCCGGCGGAGCGGGACGAGAAGCAGGGGGTGGCTTTTCACACCACTCCCCCTCCCCCGCCCGGGCTGGGCTCCGCCGCCCCTTCGGCAGCCGAGCCGACCTGCCCCAGAGCCTCCCGCCCCGGGAGGTGCCGGCGGCGGCCGGGCTGTCGCCTGTCCCTCGGTGCCCTACCTTCCAGCAGCACCTCCTTGCCGGCCCGCTTGAGCGCCTGCACCGCCTCATCGTGGGTGGCATCCCGCAGGTCGGTGCCGTTGACGGCCAGGATGGCATCGCCCACGTAGAGGGCCTGGGTCTGGTCGGCCGCCAGCCCCTTGAAGATCTTGCTGATGAGGATGGGCATCTTGTTCTCCTTGCCCCCCTTGATGCTGATGCCCAGCCCGCCCAGCTCCTGCTTCAGCACCTTCACGCACCGCTTCTTGTTGGAGACGGCCTCGGGCACCTGCTCGGGGGGGTCGGTGAAGGCGGTGCGCACCGCCGCCGCCCCCCCGCCGCCCTCGGCCCCGCGGCACGCCGCCCCATCGCCCCCCA
>VXBO01003377.1:1194920-1220848 GCA_013400135.1 Rhinoptilus africanus
GGCGCCGCCCGCTGCCGCCGCGCCTGTGTGTGTGCGGGGGGGTGCGTGTGCGGGGGGTGAGTGTGTGTGTGTGGGGGTGTCCCGCCCCTCCCACGGACACGTCGCGGGGACACGTCGCGGCGGAGCCCCGGGGCGCGGTGGCGTTCAGCGCTGAGGGGAGCGGCCGGGAGCGGCGGTGACAGCCCCGGCAGATCCCGGCCCCGCTGCCGGGGTGGCGCAGGGCGGGGGGGTGAGAAGTCAGCGGCAGAGAAGGGTTTGCGAAAAGGCGACTTTGGTGTTCCCACAGTATTTTTTTTTTTTTTNGCGCTGCGCCCGGCCGCCCCCGCCGCCGCCCGCCGCCGCTACCGCCATCTTAGGAGCATGCTGGAAGCGCCGAGTGACGGCACCCCCGGCACGGCGCGGCGCGGCGCGGCGGCACNTTTGCGAAAAGGCGACTTTGGTGTTCCCACAGTATTTTTTTTTTTTTTAATGAAGTGAATGAAAACTCACAGGTGGCACAAAGGTGGTTAAATTTCAACAGTACGACGCTAGAATCCAAGTTGTTTCACAGCTTTGCAGGGCGAAGGTGGTAACTGATTCTCAGGGCTCCTTTTGCACAGTTTGAAACTCTTTTCTTTGCCCTTTGATTACAAATTGTTGAGGCCCGTGGAGACGGCGTTGCCCATTTGGCAGTGTTTCCCACGCTCACCTCCTTGGGAGCAGTTCCGTGCCTGCTGAGGGCTCGGGGCTCCAACTCAGGCAGCGGAGAGGACGAAGCTTTCACAATGCCGGTTTGGAAATGCCACCAGCGGGCCTGGGGGTGCTGCCCACAGCGATGTGACTGGTCAGACACCAAGCACCTCCTGGAGTGCCTTTGTTTCTGCTCCTTCCTAAGCTGGGCTGAAAACCCCAGCGGTTCTGGACCATCTGGTGTATGTGAGAACACCACTTTGGGGAGGCTGGGGTGGCCAGGGAGGTTGGCAGTCCCATTCGTTTCATCCACGTGAGTCATGTGGGTCCCTAAATGCAGCGTCTTGCTCCTCTCTGAGGCGATGACATTCATTTCTGACATCAGGGTTTTGCTCCCAGGTACACACAAGTGCCTCAGGTTAACCTGGGACTCGTGTCCTCAGCGTGGGTGGGAACCACATACAGGATTGTCCCCAGACAAGCTTGCCTTTAGTAGGGTCTCTCGGACCGTGGCCCTCACGCTGGGCTACACAAATCACATCCCCTTCCTCCTAAAAGAGGGCAGAAGGAGGTCCCAACCCTCCTTCGTCTGCTGCCTGACCCAGGCTGTGTGTGGGTCCCTCCTTCCCGGCAGGAATGCAGCCCTGGGCCCAGGGCGAGCCGGAACCCATGGGTGATGGGTTATTCAAGGATAACGGGTGGGCGGAGAAAAAGCAGACTTGAAGAGAGGTCTCGTCATTTCTCATGTTAATTAATGCAAGGTGAAAAGCTCTAATTAAGTTTTCAGGACTGTGAATCCAGAGTGAAAAGAAGCATGTCCCGCTAAACCTGAACAAGGCACCTAAGCCCTAGAGCGGACAAGGCTGCAACACACCCTTTTCTCCAGCATTTCTCACTGGCTAATTTAGGTAGCTCATGTACAACACCCTGGATGTTTGGGTTGGTGGTTTTTTTAAATCCCATTCCCAGGTGCCAGGCATAGTGAATGAGTGTTCTTGTTTCAGTTCCAGCAGCTTCAGGGAGGTGAGAGAAGGATGGGGAGGAAAGGACAGGCAGACAAAAACCAGGTTTGCAATGCTGGCTGTCGTACTGCGCACATTCCTGTGTAGCTCCGAGCCCAAATGACCAGGCCAAGTTATAAAATCAGGCATCTGTGTTTCCCAAGGGATCAGCTCTTACCAATTATTTCATATTTTTTCTTCATGAATTAGTAAAGAATAAGTGCTGCTGCTAATGGAAATGTGTCTTTGAGTATTTTTTTTCGAGTCATTTCAGAAAGTTTACAAGGAAAAAAAAATATTCAGGTGGTTTCTGTCCTGTTGTGAGAAGGTAGTAGAGAAAGGAAGGGAAATGTTTAGTGCCTCACACTTTTCCTTCGGCACACTGTGCTCTCGGCTGTGTTTGCTGAGTGTGTCTGGTTCTCCGGTGGGGTTCCCATGGAACTGCCTCGTATAGACAATTGCACCGCGTGTATCCGAGGGCTGTGCTTGTTCCAGCTCTTTTCCTTTCCCATTCCAGCAGAGGTAAATAATAAAGTTTCGCAGGGCCAGCATCTGATATATTGGTCCCTGGTAAGAAAAAAGTCTTTATTGCCGCCTCTTCCCCCTCCTCCTCACCTTGGAGCAGCAAGAAAACAGGGGTGATGTTTTAATCTTGAAGATAATAGTAAAAAGAAGATAGTGTAAGAGATGCTAAGGCACAGGCCCAAGGCAAACTGTCTCCCACATAGTCTTCCCGCCTGGAGTCAGCGTGATTGATACCTGATGTCTGTGCTTTCCTGACCCCGGAGTGCAGGCTTGTAACCGTGTTTGTGTACCCCGAGAGCAACTTCTGGCTGCTGAACTAAGGGTGAGAAGGAAAAGGTGCCTTGAGACTTCTCCGCTGGTACCTCTGCCAACATTACCTGCCTCAGGTCTGCTGGTCACACCTGCAAGGGTAGTTTCGGAAATACAGGTTTATGGAGCAGGAGCAGGAATGGAATATAAAAACTGGTAGTTAAAACAATCTGGGGTGCAGCTATGGAACGCTCAGGGTCAGAGTTTCAGAGGAAACTGTTACTCCGAAATCAGCTGCTGGTCCCTAGTGGTTTCCAGCGCATGGCAGAGTGCAAACTCCTAATTTTACCTACAAGCTTCTCCTGACAGCGATGTTTCTGACATAATCTGTAAGTGCCCACACTGCAAGTGCAGTGTTCAACGTGACTATTTGCAAGGAAGCTGGGATGTGTGGTGGGATGGGCAGAGCACTCATAACTTCCAAGCTCCTGCCTGTGGTGGCTAGAAAGGCTTCCAGCACAGACAAAGCTTAGCAAAGGTCTCTCTCCATCACTTGCCCTTCTGAATGACTCTGCTGTGAAAATGGGATCCTTTCAAACAAGTCAAATAGTCATCTTTTACCATTTGTATTTTAGCAGTATGTAAAAGCCTGAACTAGATTAGGGCCCCCTTTTACTCGTGCTGTATAAACAAATTGTTAGGTAAGATGATAATGCTAAATAGCTGCTGTCGAATAGGCCTTTGATCTGTGGGGGCCTGTGGGCAACTGTGGGCTCAGTAAAGCCAAGGGGCTAAAAGGAAGGAGCAATTCAGTGAACTGGAAGAAGTGAGGGGGTTGGAAAACACAGAAACTGCCTCTTGAGACAAAGAGCACTAAAGTACGTCCAGGTCGGAAGCGCAGCAGAGATATCTGAGGAGCTGCCAGGGTGCCCAAGCAAGGGGAATGGGTTCATGGTCTGTGCATGCACACAAGAACAAAAATACACGAAAAACCATGAAGGCAGGGTGGTGAGGGTCATGCTGAGGAGGTTCTTCAGGCTCAGCTTTACAGCATCAGGTCACTGCCTGTTCTTGGGTTTTTTCTTCCTGTTTTCAGGCAAAGAGGTCAGTGTTCACGTCCTATGTAAATAAACTGGCCTCCTGACAGCAAAACCATTGCAAGGCCACATGTGTAAGCTTGCCACTCAGACAGCAGTGCAGGGAACACAGCTCCCACCCCACTTCCAGACAGAGAAGGTAAGGACACGAGAGCGCCTTTTATAGCTGTGGCTTCTTTATGACTGTCTGTGCTATTCTATAGCAGACATGTAATTTTTGAAGGACTTTTCACAGATGCTTGAACCCTTCTAGCACTTTTTTTTTTCTTCCTTTTTTGCATTATCAGTGTAGCAATGATAGCTCCAAGCCAGCTTATCTGAAATTCTTTTAAATTGGAAACAGGGGTGTGAGCCTTGAATGTGTTTCAGATGACGGAGGTTAGACAAAATCAGGTCTGGGTAATGACGTTCCCATCTTGTTACCCTGACACCGACCAGCTCAACAGACGGATCTAGACAGGAAGGAAGTCCAGTGTCGGAAGCCCAGTCCTGGAAACCCGACAAATAATGAGAGAGCTGGAAGGGAGTTCAGTTCCTCCAGTGATCCCAAACACTGGAGCAGCCAAGTTTAAGTAAGTCTTTCTGAGGAACGTGCCTGAACTAACCCTACTCATTTCCCCATGGCAGCCCCTCCTATGTCTGTGTGTGCTGGGATGCAGCAGGGCAGGCTCCAGCCCTGGTGCAGATGTCCCTGTTGCATGGTGGTGGGACTTTTCACTTGACCGGTGTTACGCCTTGCAAAAGTCATTGCTGCTGGGGGGCTGGCAACCTGCCTAATCCCTGGAGCAATCCACCCCTTCCTCGGTGTTGAGGGAGCCTGTTGGCTTCAGCGTCAGCATTCAGCAATCATTACTCATTGGCGCTGATGGGGTTATGAAGATGTCAAGAACGCCTGAAGATCTTGAAAGGCTGAGGGATTTGAGTCTCTTTAGTCTAGAAAAACAGACAGCTGAGGGGGAACCTTATTAATGCCTATAAATACTTGAAGGGTGGGTGTCAGGAGGATGGGGCCAGGCTCTTTTCAGTGGTGCCCAGTGACAGGACAAGAGGTAATGGGCACAAACTTGAGTATAGGAAGTTCCACCTAAACATGAGGAGGAACTTCTTTCCCTTGAGGGTGGCAGAGCACTGGAACAGGCTGCCCAGGGAGGTGGTGGAGTCTCCATCTCTGGAGACATTCCAAACCCGCCTGGACGCGTTCCTGTGTAACCTGCTCTAAGGTGGCCCTGCTCTGGCAGGGGGGTTGGACTAGATGATCTCCAGAGGTCCCTTCCAACCCTATGATTCTGTGATTCTGTGATTCTATCTTCATAATCTGGAGGTTGCGTTATGGCTTATTTTCAAAACGATGAAAGCATTGTTTTTCTTTTCCAAGTTTGAAGCTATCCAGGTTTTTGCGCACATCGTGGCATTTACAAATAAAATTAATGCATAGCTGTTTGCCAGCAAATGCTTTATGCATTCAGTTTTTCAAAGCAGGAACCTACTTGTGTGTACATGAAAGAGGTATGTATGGGAAATCTGTGTGTGCACCTATCCGAGTCACATGTTAGCCAGGCAAACTGAAAAAATGTTCCCACAGCCGGGGAGTTGTGGGCCAGGCTGCAAATGAACACGTTTCCCTTCTGCAAATACAACTCTGGCGCAAGTGAATGCAGAAACGGGTGCCAGGAAGCATTCAGGTTTCTTTCATGCACAGATCTGAGGCTAGTTCCTGCTACCGTTAAAATGACTTCAAAATACACAGGATAAAGCTCAGAACTTCAGAAACTTTTGCCTTGGCTTCAAGCAATTTTATGGAAGAATTAAAACCATCAACCTCTGAAAATAAAGGCTCATAACTACAGTGCTGACACTATAGCAATGCAGAGTTTTTCCTGTCCTGGTGTCCTGCACTTGCTCTGCACATCTCTTTCAGTGCATTAGTTTCTTAACTTTCTCATTCCAAGTTACTTTGATCCTGTCACTTTGCAGTTTCTTGAATTAGTTTTTTATCTCTTGCATACCGATCTCCCCCCACTCCCTAAGATAAGCCCAAGATGTTTTAAATGCCAAGATCACAGGTTTGCATTGCTGTTAGTTCCTGAACATACAATAAATAATGAGGAAAAAGGTAGTGGAACTCCAGATTTCACCCAACATGTTTCAGCCCTGGTTTTCCTTTTCACCAGAAACAGGTTAATCTGGTTAGATGTCAAAGCAACCAAAGCATTTTTACCATCTTGTTCTTTCCTGGTCTTAACCTTTTATCTTTTAATGCTGCAGGAGCGTGATATGTCGTGTGTTACAACCACCTGGTTCTGACCCCGCAGCCCAAAGATTTCTACGCTCATGTCCTCGACCTGTCAAACCCTGTGCATTACCACAAGAGTCACTTGGAGGTGCCCTGCCTCTCACCCCACTCATGCTGTAGCGTCCGTGAAGCACACTGTCCACGAAGGCTTTGCGTTTTTCCTGCCCTGGGATCTCCTGCAATATTTGCTGCTCCTCTGTCCCCAGACATCTGTGCCTGCAGCCTCCTGCCCCACCGCAGGAGAGAAGCTCTGCTGCTGTGCAGGTCCCAGAAGTGTTTGCTTTCTTTGTCCTAGAAGAGCTCGTTTGCTCCTTCTGTAGCCTTGAGCTGCCTCTGTACCCTGGCACAGGTGAACTAAGGTCATCTTCCCCCTTTCCGTGCCACTCCCAGGCCTATAAACCAACCTGTTAGAGTGGTAGGAAGCAGAAATGGTCTGCTAGGACATAAGGGAAATGCAGAGAGGAGTTTGTAATTTGGAAATGGGCAATTCTCCAAGACTGGTCCTGCAAAGATGATGCTGGGCTCACACTATGAATTCAGCACAGGTTTGTCTCCCAAGAGGAGCCGCCAGCCCAAGAGAAGGAAGTAGCATGGTCTTGCTGGTTGTTAGAGGAGAAGGGCTCCCTAGGAGTCCTCCAGGACCTTAGCAAGGCTTGCCTACCTCCTCATGGAAGCAGCAACTTCATACTCCAAGCAGGAGGGATGTCATGATTCTCTGTGCTTCGGAAGCACCTCGTTCCCTCATTGCCATTGCAAGAGAGGGCAAAGAGGTCAGGCAGCCCCTCTGAGCTCTGCACCACAGTGATGGACATGAGCCGCAAACCAGCAGTTGGGATTTTGCTGACAGCCATCGCACGGCACAACCGCATGGGAGGGGAAGAGGTGCATTTCCCAAAAAATGTCTTGTGCTGCACAGGCGATGCATGGACAGGCAGAAAGCCAGCTCCACAGAGGAACGGGAGAGTACAAAGCTATTGCTGGAACACCAGGAATAGTAGTGGCCACCTACAGGTCCTCTATGATATTATGATATTTTTTGCATGTGTATGTGACATTGCCATATTCTATTTGCTTCACTTTTGAGCTCTGCAAAGGCTTAGTTCCTCCTCTTGCTTCAGATGTGATCTGTGCTAGTTCTCTTCTCGCCACATTGTAAATCCAGGGACAGCAATGGAAGACTCATCTCAGAGGAAAGTGAATCAGCTTCAGTATATTTTTGATTCTTGGATGTTTCTCTTGTGCTCTAGAAATAAGACACAAAGTGCATACTGTTAATTAAGATGGGAACCATCACATTTGGGGCAATTAGGACAATGTGCTTATTTACCCAGATCAAATTATAAGGCAAGTCTAGGAGGGAAACAAATGTTCTTATTTTAGTCTAGGAGGGAAACAAATGTTCTTATTTTAGTGTAATCAGTCTGAGTTAGCTTTCCATGGGCAGGAACCACCTTAACAAAAAGCAGGGCCAGGGATGGTGTTTGAGGCAGGCTGGGAGCTGATCCTTTACACACGATGTGCATTCACTGCTAAGATTGTAAAATGAACCCACAGTTCTTTGTTAAATCAGAGATTTTTGTTGGAAGTAAACCCACCATGTTTACATATCACAGACAAAGTTGCTTTAAATGCCATTTTGAAAAACTGTGAAAGTATTTGACACCGAAATCTAAGTGACATTGGCTATGTGACATTAAAACACCCTTTGTTAATTCCACCTGTTGCATGAAGGGTTGTCGGAGAGATGTTTGAGCTCTTCTTCCATCTGCCTGGAAGATTCCTCAAGCAAATTTGCTAAGCGGAATAGCTGTTGCTAGGATTTTTTGGTCTTTTTTCATTGTTGTGTTTTGGTTGTAGTTGTTTTTTTTCTTTATGTCAGTGTTTTCTTGTGTATAAGCCCCGTGCCGCAGGCTCTGCAACCCACTGTCCAACTGCATGGCCATGGACAAATCCTTTGTGTCCTAGTTCCCTGTCCATTAATGGACACAATTACTTTCACAATGACTTTCTTTATAAGGTACTTTGGCTTTCTTTAATGGAAACTGTCATATGTGCTAGACACTGACATTTCTCAATATTCAGGGTGGAATTAAAAGGTGAGAAAGTCACAGAGGATGCAGGAACCTCATCACCCTGCACTGCCAAACCACATTCCCGTTAGCTTTTGGACACTGAGCACACTCTTGGTTACGTGATAAGGGATCAGGCTTTCCTATCCTATCCTATCCTATCCTATCCTATCCTATCCTATCCTATCCTATCCTATCCTATCCTATCCTATCCTATCCTATCCTATCCTATCCTATCCTATCCTATCCTATCCTATGTACTCCTCACTGCTGCCACTGTCATTGCTTCTGCCCAAAGGGTCTACCTAGACTTGAAGCTTTTAGTGGTAGGAGCTTCCCGGTACCTGACTAATGTATGTAACATGCTAATAAGATGTATTTTTACATGTATAATCCCACCCCTCCTTCAAAATGAAAAATCATCTTTAGCATGAAACATAATGAGTAATTTTCTGGCAAGGTTGAAAAGGCTGAATCCTTTTTAAAATCAGGGTCGACATGAAGGTGACTTTTTTGCATCTTTGTTTAAGAAGCTTGGTCTTTCGGTAGGTGATGTTAGCTAACCTGTGCTGAAACACAGGTTAACTGTTAACACTGTTAATGGAAAACACTGTTTCTAAGGTTGGGTGGTTTTTGGAGTATTGGGTTTTTATTTAGTATTTATATAGTATAAATCAAAATTCGTTTTTTAAAATGAGAGTAGTATTAGAAACTGCACAACGTGTTTAACAACTGGTGAGATAGTCACCACAGTTATTTAGCCAAGTACACTTCCTCTGAGAACCTGGTTCTACCACATGTAGTGAGACAAAACACATGGAGGAGAAGGGGGTGATTTTAGCAGAATATGGTCCTTCATGTTAATGCAAATAGAGAGTAACTTTCTACTAGATTAGAACTGAGGCAAATAAGCATGAGCCTCTGAAATCCAGCACCAGGAACACACAGGAGGGTAGCTCTGGACCGCTTCCCAGTTGCCTACAGCAGTGTTTCTCAATTTTTTTCTGGGTGGCAATCCATTATTAATACATAAACAATAAAAGCACAATTGCTGTGCATTTACTGTAAGAGTGAAAATGTATTCATGATAGCAGTGGTAAGTTTGTATAATTGGAGTGTACGTTTGGCCAGAGAATACTAAATTCCTAGATAGTGCTGGTGTGAGCCTATAGGAGTAGGATTTTTTTGGATTCAGACCCTTTCATGTTGTTTTAAGGCTGGGTAGAATTAAAGTAGGGAAGTACAACCAGCAGAACTGCAAGCAGTCTGGCAAAATGACTCCAGCCCCATGGATGGGACCATGTGATGCTCAGTCCCACCGATCCAGGGCAGTGGAAGGTGAATCCTGGAGCAGAGTGTAAAGACCTGGAGGAGATCTTGGGTGGAGATATGCACCACATGCTGCCAAATGAGGATCCACTTGTTAGATAGTCAAAAGTCTGACTCCTGCTAGTCTTTCACAGCTCTCCCCAGCCCTATCATAAAATCACAGAATGGTTCAGGTCGGAAGGGACCTTAAAGATCATCTAGTTCCAACCCCCCTGCCATGGGCAGGGACACCTCCCACTAGACCAGGCTGCTCAAAGTCCCATCCAGCCTGGCCTTGAACACTTCCAGGGATGGGGCAGCCACAACTTCTCTGGACAACCTGTTCCAGTGCCTCACTGCCTCACAATGTTCATAGTGAAAAATTTCTTCCTCATACCTAATCTAAATCTCCCCTCTTTCAGTTTAAAACTGTTATCCCTCGTCCTGCCACTACATGCCCTCTCCAGCTTTTTTGTAGGCCCCATTTAAGTACTGGAAGGCTGCTGTAAGGTCTCCCTTGATTCTCTTCTCCAGGCTGAGCAACCCCAACTCTCTCAGCCTGTCCTTATAGGAGAGGTGCTCCAACCCTCTGGTCATCTTTGTGTCCCTCCTCTAGACCTGCTCCAACAGGTATCTGAGGGTAGCAGCTACAGCTTACTGAAAAACAACATTATTTGGTGGCAGAATCTTTTTTTGTTTTAACATTTTGTTCATACAATATTGTATTCAAATTCCCTTCACTGCCAGGAGGCTCTCTGGGCCCACTGATGGCAGCAGTAGAGAAATCAGCGTGAACATTTATAGATCCGAACAGCTGTAAATGGTCACTAGGGTTTGTAGCAACCAGACGGCCCCAGCCCCGAAAGACCAAAGACTTAACAGACTTTTGTGTGCCCTTCTGCAGATAGTCTATCAGCTCTGAGGGTTCATGCCCCGCTGACGTTTGCAAGGCTCCCACGATCCCTGCTCCAGCACTGGACAAGAAGGTCTAGGCAGAGATAACTGTGGAGCTTTAAGGCTTCAAGTCTTTCACATCTGCGCAGCAAATGTGCAACATCTGTTGTTTCATGGAGAGTGTTTGTTTCTTCAAGAAAATCCCTAACTTATTGGGGTCTTGGCATAAGGTAATGCATGTGTGGGAAATCACGTCTCTTGGATGGGATGTTTGGCTCACTGTCCACATAGCAAATGGAGTCGGCATCGTGAGGGTCCCTGCAACAGCATCTTCTGCTGGATCGAGTGAGACTCCCCAAACCATGATGCTGCTCATCTTCCATAGTCCAGCCGGGTCGGGGTCCTACATGACCTGCTACAGAGTGAACTATGAGCAAAACATCACTTAACTATCCTTACTGTGTGCAGAAGGCTGTTCTGCACGAGCATTTCTGCATCTGCAGGAACAATTTCTACTGAACATTTAGAAGCAGCTCATCAACGTATAAGTTTGTCAGTTCTGCAGCAGGTACTGCCTGGGGCAGTCCCCAGCACAGCCAGATTCTCCATCCTAGAGGGTAACACATTGATACACTAAATAGTGTCTATAAAATGATACTTATCTATAAAATAAGCACAGCAGGAGCTGCCTGGGAGAATCTCTGGGACTGCCCAAAATTCCCACATGGACTTCCACCTAATTCCTCCTGCAGGAATCAGGCAAAGGCTTTGCTGTGAGGGTGTCCAGGACCTCAGGCAACCATCCTGTCTCAGATCAGTCCCTTGTGTCACGTCCACAGAGACTAGCTGGGAGCTCTGGGACTACCCAGGGGACTAATGCCTAAATGCACAGGGTGTGCACCCAGGCACAGCCCTGACACCAGCGGCACTGTAGCTATAAGACCAACTGGAATGTCTATAGCTTAAATTCCATAGCTCTTGCTCCACAAGGCTTCTGGCTCCATTGTAGGAGGCCTGGAAGTCCTGACATGGTAAACTATTTCAGAGTCCCAAATGAAACCCTGAAATGAGAGACAAAGACCCTGGACGCAAGACATCACCTCTGCCCTCTCTTTTATATTAGTTTTAGTGGCAAACTTGACACAAAATTTTCTCTTTATGTTGTTTTGCTGCAGGAGTTCCTTGGGGATTGTTTTTAAGGCAGCCCATTTGGTGTATTCAAAGGATGAGTTAGGGGAGGGAGGGAGACTATAAATGAATCTCTTAATCTCACCTTCCTTCAGCGGGATGGCCCCTGCTGAGTTGTGCCTACTAGGCCTATTTCCATGTGCTTATCTGCCCTTGCAGCAGTACTGGGAGACAAAATAGCACAAGGTCCTTCCTAGGATGGCTCAAGTGTTGCCTGTGCAGACAGCAGACATTTGTAGGTGGTATGAGTTCAGCTTTCAAGCTTGTCTCAAGGCTGCAAATTCACTGTACCACTTTTGTACTCTGTTTGATACCCAGCTTTGGATGTGGTGAACTGTCATTGCATTTGGGCTCAATGCATTGACAAGTTTGGATAAAATGCATCAGCTTTTGTTGAGACTCATTGACTGAGAAACACAGAGGATTCACACTTCTGATCCTTGGAATTATTCTCAGAAGGTTTTCTCCAGCAGAAAAAGTAAATTCAAGGTTTGTACTCAGTTTCTGAAATACTACTCTGGCTTCCTAGGAAGCTTTGAAGGGAACACCACTGTCCAATAGATGTGTAGCAGAAGGGAATATAAGACCATAAATAAAGCAAATTCCCTTTCTGTGCTTTCATAATCCATAAAATTTATCATTTTCTCCCATACGTCTTTGCAGTCATCAGGTTTACCTGTGTTGCCCATGACCACCTTATCGCTAAAATTGCATATGTGGTGAGATATGGACTGGATGAGTGGATGACAAGGGGGGTGGAAAATTAGATTGTTAGTGATCTGTGGCCTGGAGTAACTGGCAGCCAGTTACTAGTGGTGTGTCTCAGGGACTGATCTTGGTGCCAATACTGTTTAATGTCTTTATTAATGGGATGATGGGATAAAGTGCACACTCAGTGAGTTTGTGGGTAAGCAGTCGATACCCTGGAGGGCAGGGGTACCGTTCAGAGGGAGATGGACAGGCTGGAGAGGTGAGCTGACAGGTACTCACAAAGTTCAGCACACGTCAATGCAAATTCCTGCAACTGGACCATAATAACCCACTCCACCAGTACAGGCTGGGGGCCGGCTGGCTGGGAGGCAGCTGTGCAGAAAGGACCTGGGGGTCTAGTTGAACAATACTTCCTTGCAGCAATGACGTGCTGGGCTGTATTACCAAAAACGTAGCCAGCAGGAGGGAAGTGACGCTTCCCCCTTTATTTAGCACCTTTAAGACTACATCTGGAGCAGTGTGACCAGTTTGGGGCTCCCCAGTGCGAGAAAGACATTAACAAACCAGAGCAAGTCCCACGGAGGGTCACTGAGATGGTTGGGGGCTGAAGCACACGTTGTAAGAGGAGAGGCTGAGAGGCACAAGCTCCTTCAGCCTGGAGAAGGCTTAGGTGGATCTCAATGCAGTTTACACCTACCTAACAGGAAAGCGTAGAGAAAACAGACAGGCTTTTCTCAGGATGCTCAGGGAAGCAATGGACACAAATTGAGATGTGGGAAATTGATATAAGGATATAAGAATTCCTTGATATAAGGTGGGAAAAGAAATTCCACAAGGATGGTCAGATATTAAAACAGGGCCCCAGAAAGATTGTGCATCTCCATCCTTGTAGATATTGCATTATCAACTGGCCGCAGCCCTGAGCGACCTGCGCTAGTCCTAAGCCTGTTCTGTGCAGAAGGCTGGACTAGAGACCTCCAAGAGGTTCTGTGGTTTTGTGACTCTGAGTTAGCCAAAGGGCAGATAGGTTCAGAAAAGGTCTGTGCTTTCCTGCCCACGTCAGTCAGCTTGTTCTTTNCCCTGCTCTGGCAGGGGGGTTGGACTAGATGATCTACTAAGGTCCCTTCCAACCCTAGGATTCTATGATTCTATGATTCTATATTGCATTATCAACTGGCCGCAGCCCTGAGCGACCTGCGCTAGTCCTAAGCCTGTTCTGTGCAGAAGGCTGGACTAGAGACCTCCAAGAGGTTCTGTGGTTTTGTGACTCTGAGTTAGCCAAAGGGCAGATAGGTTCAGAAAAGGTCTGTGCTTTCCTGCCCACGTCAGTCAGCTTGTTCTTTTCAGACAGCAGGTCAGCAGGGCACACTCCGCTGCGCATACCAGTTGTGCCTTCTTTATTTTTAGCAAACGCTGGAAAAGGAGTAAGTGATAGATACAACCATGTTGACTGTCCATCAACACCATTTAGTGACCTGGATCTAGCCCACTTCCCACTGAAGCCCATTGTAAGATTCCCATCCATATAATGGGATTTGATGCAGGTCCGTTGAAAGCAGGAGGATTAAAAAAAAGCTGCAGCATTAAAGGCAGAAGTCAGAGTAGCTCAGTACAGAATTATCCTCTGCCCCCTCCCAGCTCTCCGTCACGTCCACACACGCTCATCTCCACACACATTCAACCTCCTTTGTGGTATCTGCAGTTCTGGACTTTAAATCCTACAGCGCTAAAATTAATTAAAACAGAGATGCATGTTTACTGTCAACAAGAGAATGATACTCTGTTCATTACAGATAAAACTGCTTTAAATCTGCAAGAACACCATGGGAAAGCAGGAAGGTTGAGGCTATAAAAGAAATGAAGTGATCAAAGAATATTGGGTTCAGCAACTTGTGTTGTTTCATGATACTCATAACTCAGGGCAGAGTGTAGGTAGCCAAGTGTGATCAGCTTCTGGGATCTGACATCTTACTCTCTTTTCTAGCAAGAACCAGAGTGCACAATGTTCACAGGAGAAAACTGATCAATGGAAGCGTGCCATTACCTGAAAGAATACAGTCTGTTGATTCTCCTCTGCCGCTGAACAAGTGTCTTTTATTCCTTGAGTAGAAGAGCAATGTTAAGGGCTTTGCACAGAATAATATAAAGAAGAAACAGGCCTTGTATAACATTCTCAGCAGGACAACAACAATTTGGGAATGGGTTTCATTACTGCCCAAGCCTCTGCTAGAAGCTCTGCAGGGAGGAAGGGAAGAGCAGCAAATACAAACAATCAGATGTTTGTTAGGTGATATGGGACCTACAAGAGCATGAGAGGCTGCGCTTTCATTCAGATAGCGCAGTAAAATAAACAGAGTGTGACAGCGAAAGATGAATGGGAAGTTAATTCTATTCACATTTACAATATTTCAATGGCAATATTTTCTGAACAATGCTCCCTATTGATGCTACAAGTGCTTGCACATTGTGCCTGCCTCTTGCTGAACAGACATGACACTATTTGAGCAGCTGTATTCTCTAATTGGGAAAGGGAAGTTTCCAAAAATGATGAAAGGCTGTATCTCATCCGTGCTGAAACTGTTCGGAACTTAACTCATTTTGGTGCCTGATTTCACACCCCCACCCCCTTTTTTTTTTTCTTCTTACATGGGATTTCTGGGAAGATTTGTTCTCTCAAGTGGCAGAGCAAATAAAGGCTAAACCTTAATAACTTTAAGTCTAATACTTCAGTATTTTATCACAGGCTAGTGCTTATCAGGATAACAAAATAAACAGTAGTTTTGTCTACATTAGAAGGAGTTTGCTGTTATGAGCAGGCCATTTAGATATACATCTCCTTCGCCTTTATAAACTGTGTCTCCACTAAGAGGATTTGCTTGTCTACATGGTTCAGCTCGGCTGGCAAACTTCCCCTGGTGCATACAAGGTCCCTGTACATTTTCTTATTCTAAGAAAGCACTTGGCCATGATAAAATGCTTGGGAATTAAGGGGGGAGAAAAAGGAAAAAAAAAAAATCTGATTTCCAGTGAAATAACTTTTTACTTCTGTTACTAAGGGACTTTGTATACACATATGTGCTGTTTAGGGGTATGAATTCTTCATACTCTCAAATGACATAGCTCTGCCAGCAAAAACTTTAACTATAGACAAGACAAACCTCTGTCCTGGACTCTGAGCCAAGTTTAACACCATCTGTCTGTCTTAAAGGCCAATTTTTACACCATTTGGCTACAAAAGCAAATTTACATTAGTGCTGTGGATCCTGAACGTTTCCTTGCTAGCTGTCTGTACACCAAACTGCCTGATTTTCTCAACATCTTATGCTAAAACTGGCCCCCTCCCTGGCCGCAGGGACAGCAGGCTGCTGTAAGCAGATCCAGGTGCTGGCTGACATCTGGAGAAGGTCTAAGTCATTTCAAGTTTGGGATCTAACAGTCACCGATGACAAGAGAGCTCCAGCCTCTTCCCTCATCCCTTATTTTTGATGCAGCCCAGCCCTCCTTGGTTTGGAAACCATTGCCTTTAATTTCTCAGGTCCCCAGGGGCTTACACAAGCTCCCTGGAATTTGGTCCCATCTGTGGAGCACTGTGTTGGTGGTTTAACCCTTGAGGGACACAGCAGGGAAGGGCAGGAAAGCTTAGGTTTTTCTTAACTATGGAAGCATTGTTCTTGAATTACATCAAAGCTATAGAAATTCTCCCACTGTCACTTCCAGTTGATCATATACATCTATTCTGACTGCCTTTTAAAATTTTTCCTCGTTGTGATGGTCCATACATTACTCAAAATAACACCTTGTCTTTTAATCTCTCCTTAAGCAGCATCCACCCGTGTAGCTCCTCTGGAAAAGTGCTATGGCAGTAACAGAACGGAGGATAAGGCTCCAGGAGGCACATCATGATGCAGCAGATGAAAACCTGAAAATTAAGAGGAATCACTGCCATTTTCCACCTTCACTGTGACTTTGTCATCATCTTTAATCAGTAATATATTTTATACTACTTTAGATTTTCAACACAATGAACAGCGGATTCTCACAACAGCCATAGGGATTAGTTACAGAGATATTATTATCTCTGAACTAGATGGAAAGAAATGATCTTGTAGCGAGAGGACACATCTACAAACCAAAAAGATATTGCTTTGGGTCTGAGACTGCGGACTGGTAATTTAATTTCCATGCTTCAATTTCTCCATCTTATTGAAACAGGAACACTGATATTCATCTGCCACGGAGGGGCATTCTGATGAGGATGAGCAGGGTAGTGCAGGGCTTTTACAGCGGGAAGCGCGAGCACAAAATGAAATTAAAATTTAAGAGATGAAGAAAAATGGCAGGTGCAGAGAGGCTGAGCAGCTCGCTGAGGGCTGTGCAGTGGACCGTCTGCGCAGGCAGGATCGGAAAGGAAGAGCTGCCAGCTGCTGCTCCCAGCCCAAGCAGCTTGTGGCTGAAACCACTGGCTTCTCTGAGCCTCCGGAGAAGAAAAGTTGCAGGGTTGATTTTTTTTCCCCTGGCTGTGTTATTTGGTGGTTGTCATTATTACAGATCGCAGCGCAACCCTGGGCGGTGTGGCTGGTGACATTTTGCAGTGGTGGGTGCCACGGTTAGCAAAATGCCTTTTAGTGAACTGAAAGGAATATCGCTGGTTGACCTTTTGGTTGAGACATCTGTCCCAGACTACTGCGTATGTTAGTCAAAAGACAGTCACATGCTTCTTTTCCCCTTTTTCACACTTTTAGAGGCCAGAAAATCCTGCAGCCTCTGAGCGATTAAAAACATTTAATTAAATGTTTTGTCCTTGTTGTTTCTTGTATTTTTAAAACAGAACCAGGAGGGGCTCAAACTTTCACAGGGAGTTGAAGAGAGGGGAAAGACAGACTGAAAGATGGGACAGAGCAGATTATTTGTCATCTCCCAGAAGATGTCCTGAGGGATTATGGAGGAGCTGGGATGGAGTCAGCAGCTGTTCCTCGTCAGACTCCCCTTGCAACCCTGGCTTTGAGCCTCAGGTTGGCAGCTGGGTTCAGCGTTAAGTCTGGTCAAGGCCAACCCCATCCACTGACCCAGAGGCAGCGGCCTCAGCTTCTGCTGCTTGCGATAGAGAAAACTTTTTGGTGAAACTTCCCTTTTCTCCCTCCCCTCTTTCCTTTTTTCTCTTCCTCCCCCCTTCTTTTTTGCTCCCATTTCAGATCAGTAGCCACTCTTCCATTCAGCCACACACCCTTCTCTCTCTCTTAAAAAAAAATAAAGGTATTGAGCATATGCATCTTCTGTAACAAATTCAGGGGGCTGAAGGATACTGGATCAGATGGAGTTTTGCGCATATTTTTGTTCTGCAGTTTGTTATGTGACAGCCTTAAGTTGCTCCAGTGTCTGTGTTGGATATATTCTCATTTTTTGCTCAGAAATCCAAGTCAGCACTGAGATGAACTCATGCATGTAAAAGGCAGGTACGTAGGTGCCATCCTGATTTCACGTCCAAGTTGTCTGTACAGGGATACAAATGTTATCACTGGCATTTGTGTGGTTTCTAAGCAGACTTTTGGAAGCCTGTCTTTGGCTGGGGTTAATTGGGAGGCTCCAGGTGGCTGCTGTCGCTTGGGATATGCACTTTTCATGGCCATTTCTGAGAAGGGACTTTTGTGTGTGAACGTGTGCGTGAGAAAGGCTGCAGCCTGAGCTCGCAAACGGGACTTTAATCATGGCTTTAATTTGTGTTGGTGGCAAAATCAAACCTGTTTTGAATAGAAATAGTAAAAGTTCGCAGACGTTAAGTTTTCCAGTCAGGAAAGGGATCAATATCATGTATCTTAGGTGACTGAGGGCAGCGCTTGATTACCAGAGATAAATGTTCAGCCTGCAAACAGCTCACAGACTTGAATGTGTGCAAACAAATTTGCTTAGACAAGCTATTTAAATAGCCTTTGGTAGGCAACAAACAGAAACACTGCTGCTTGTTTGCAGAAAAGATTTCTTTCTGAATTTCTTTCTCTAAATTTCCCCGCTTTTTTTTTTTTTCCTTTTTTTTTTTACAGTGAGGTGTTCACCAAGAGATATTCCTTCAGTTCCAGATTGTTTTCTTTATGAAAAACATATCCTCTGTGTGGTCACATCAAATGTGCGTCAGACCAGAGAACATTCAAATGGTCTTTTAATGCTTCTAGATGATGTTCTGAAGATATAATATGACAGATAAGGAATCTCATGTGTTCCATGAAACATGGGAAATAAATTAATTATTTTTTCTCCTGAAGGCCTATGCACAGCTGGTACTGATTTTTTCAAAGGTTTGCTCTGAACTTGTTTCAACTGTGTTTTTTTCAGGCCGAGAAGTAGAAAGAAAGTAATAGGAATGAAGTGACGCTATCAGTGCAGCATCAGTTCTTTTGTTCTTTCTCCTTTGCTTTAGTATCCAAAGTCTGATAGTTGCTGAAATATATTCAGTCCTGAAGGACAAAAATGGGGAGCTGGAGAAAAACTAGGATGCTGAGTGGTTTAATGAGAATATTGACAGCGGCTGTGAACTTTCCGAACTGTTTCATGTCTCAGAGTTTTCACTTCCAAAGCAAACACAAATTATTCACTGCTCCACAGGTATTTCAATAGATCACTTCATTGATGAGTCGATATGCAATTATGCTTGTGCTAAAGCACTCATTAGCCATAATACCTATAGCTCTTTAATTACGGGGATGGAACATGGCAATCACCTATACGAGTTAATCATTGAAAACTGCCTGTCATTAATTCCTCACTGTTTGGAAGCTAAAGCTTGCAGGCTGAGTCCTTACTCAGCCAAAGCCCTCAGGGAGGACAACGTGGACTTTGCCAGACAGGGTCAAGTGGAAGTGAAGGGGTGTTTCGCCTGACTTAAGAAATAAATGCATTTTGTTGTGGTTCAAATATTTCACTTCTCCCCAACACTGTACAAAATCCCATCGGTTGGACCTTGCTGCTGCAGAGAGTTTTTGTGGTCTGGCCACTGAAATTGTCTGAAGAAGCACTAGATTATAAGACTACAGCATGTAGCAATTTCCATGGTCCAGATGTCCCTTCCCTCACATAGGCAGCAGCATGCCCTCCTTCTTTTTCCACTTCCCTGGCAAAGATCCCCTCTGCATAGGAGCCCCCAGGGTTGGAAAAGAGGTTTGACTTTCAGCTGCCCTGTTCTGTCTGCCCCCATCTGCCTTCAGAGAAGATGCTCCTGCTGCCTAACTGCTCCTGGGTCTTACAAACAGAACGGCTGCTTGCTCCCGGGATGCTTGGTTAATAAATACATATGAATTCAGCATAAATTCAAGGTTTTGCTTCTGAAATGGCTAAGTGTAGCATCAGTCAGTATTGAAGTGGCTTTTCTTTACCATGTGTTCCTTGCACTTTTTTTATTTTTTCTGGTACAGTCCTGCCTGACAGCTTTGTCAAAATGTGTGCTCGTTTTGTGCCATGGGCAAAATGTTTATGAAGAACAGGACTGGCAATTGAAATAATTTGTTCTGTTTACCTAAACTAGTTTTTGAATCCTAAACTGCCAAGAATAAAAAAAACCTTATGCAATCAAGGAAAAACAAAAACTAGAGTAAAACTAGTAGATTAGAACAGCAATAACTATCCTACAATAGTAAAGAAAAAGAGACTATAAAAACTCTTTAGTTTCAGAATTTTGTTTCATTAGCATTACTCACCAATGCTTTGTTCATTGCTGACATTGTTTGAATTCGTATTCTGTATTGCAAGCAGCTTTTGTGTGGTCTTATTTCTTTCTTGGTGCCATCTCAGCAGAACAGAACATTTCCAAAAGCAAACCTGGGGATAAATGATATCCCGACATACAGCCACAGCCTTTTAAGAAGGGAACAGCTTTCTCTGAAAAAGGATGGAAGCCCAAAGAAGCATGTTCCTGAGGTGAGAAGCAAAGTGGTGTTGTACGTGAGAGAGCTCAGCATTGTAAGGTGATGACTGAACTGGCTCTGGCCCAGGAGGAGCCCAGCACGTGTTGGGCTGTCAGCCCTGGAGGACCTCTGATGCTGTCACTTGGGTTGGTCCTCTGCTGAGGGCCAAGCTTAGCTTGGGGGCATTTTGTGGTGGAGCGGACAAAGGGAGGGAACTGGACTTGTTGGCTGAGTCACTCTATCACTTATAGTTTTTACATTTTAGGACTTCATTTTCATGCCTCCTTTCACATAAAATCAGCCTCATCACAGTCCTGAGGAGCCTGTTTTGCTGGAGTTGGAATGTCCCATCCTAGCCCTGAGCCCTTTTCTCCTCCTCTGATACTACATGGGCTTGTTATTTTGCATGTTGGACTTGCTCAGGCGGTCAGGGTAATTCAACCTGAGTTACTGCACACACCAAACCACAGCTTTAGCTATTAAAACAATTGCCTAACTTGACATGGCTCTGGCTCAAAGCTGTAAGGGCTGTATTAATGTACAAGTGGACATTCAACTTCAGCCTTATGTTCCCTTCATTTTGTCCCCACCAGCAACACCTTATGTCCTTCAAGGGGGCAGGTTGTCTATTATGTCCACACCATGAATTTCTTACAGCATCGGGAGCGAAAAATGGGGTTCCTAAAGGGCAGGAAACCACTGGAGCTGGTGCAGAGTGGAGGACATGGATGAGGGCTGGAGCAGCAGCATGGAGCTGAGCCATGAGGAGATCTGGAGAAGAGGATGGGAACGAAAGCAGAGCTAGAGCTGACAGCTGCTCTGGCTCAGAGAGAGGGATGAATCCTGAACAGGCACCTTGCCGTGGCCAGGGCTGTGGCATAGCAAGCCTGCAGGCAGCTTGGCTCCTGACCATGCCTGACTGTAGACGCTACTTGGTGGCCTGGGTGAAAACGTGATGGTGACCAGCTGAGAGGGTGGAGGGCAGTGGAGAGAGCTGGTAGGGCTGCTTCCACAGTTCAACCATCTTGAAGAGACTATCCAAATTAATAGTAGTTTTTTTATAACTTCAGCAGAACTGGGGTAAGACTATTGTTTTCTAGCTCCTTAGAAGGCAGGGAAGCTGCTGAGGAAACACGGTGTGGAGACACACGGTGGTACTGCTGCTGGGTAAGGATAGTGTGGCTATTCATTCCTTTCTCAACAACACAAGACAAGACCATGATTAAGGCAAACAGCTGACACTGTTATTAACACACCAGTGGATCATTTGGTTATTATTGTTTGCATTGCAGGAGTGCCCAGAGGCCCAAACTGTGTTGAAACACCTATTTGCTGCACACAGGACATACTTTTAGGGAGACCGTCCCTGCCTGGAAGAGCTGCTTCTGCACACACAAAGCTGATCATACTGCACTGGAGCAAAGAGAAAATGTGTGGTTTACCCAAAGTTATAACTCGGGAAGTCCTTGGTGGAGCTGTAAATCGCTCTAAGGACAGACTTATTACTCAAGCAAGGCGGAGACAGCAGATCTATCAGCTGATGTTTTGGGTTTAAGTCTAGGAAGAAAATGTGGCATATGGGCAGAACTAGCTACATTAAATGGGGTAGTGGAAGTGCCAATTCCACTTGTTAAGAAAGCAGACTGATCATGGGAGGCTTAGGCATTTTTGTACACCTCTTTGCTAGTGATCCCTTTAATTACTTGCTGTAAGTCATCTGGAATCAAAGTATCACACCACTCATTTAAAGAAGAAAGGTTTTGTATAATGCTGTGTAATATGTATGGATTTAGGGCTCTGTGGATTAAATTTGGCAATTTCAAGCATGCAAAGTTACTAATCCACATTTTGTTCATAAAAAATAGAAAGAAGAAGCAAAGCAGGCTGATGCCCTGAGGACGGCTGGGGAATTCCACACATGCCTGTCTTCTGCAACGTACATTCAGGAAGCAAACGTTAACATTGGTGTTGCAATAGTTACAGGCAGACCAAAGGGACACACTTGCAGCAAAGCATAAGTGATTTCATCAGGTACTTCTCTATGTTTTCCCCTCATGGGGTGGTTTTTTTTTTTTGACATTTCTGTTCTTTTAGTTTCGTGGTGTTTTAAAGTATGTATTTGTCACATTTAATTCTATTTTCCTGTAATAGCTTCATCCACAGAGAATTCTCTTGGAGAACAGCCCAGAGATTTTTATGTTTCTTTTTATGCTTTTATTTTCCCTGCATCTGCTATTACATCATTTATATGAGTTACATCCGTATAATTTTAGCTTTTATGTCAGACTTACAGTGCTGTAGTCAGGCTGTCAAAATGGCTAAATCCTGAGGATTTTATTGAGGCAGAATTTGCACTGAATTTTCTGTGATTGCTTCATAAGTTGAATGTTGTAATATTTCTAGAAGTAGGACAAAAGAATATAGGTATAAGAATAGGACATCGGTGAAAAAATCATTTTAGAGGCCAGTAAATTGAATCATATGGTGTGGTTTTCCCAATGTCAATGATGCACTAGTAGAAATCAAAGAATCTTGATTTGGGGTTCAGTTTTAAAGCCTTGACCACACTTTTTGTTCTATAATTATAATGTTTATTGTTAAATTTCATTTAATACTGAACTTAATAAATTCTGTAATTCTTTTCCTGCATCTCAGTGATAGAACCTGGAATCGTGTATCAAATATTTAATTGCTTTAAGTTTTCTGTTCATACTTCTGTTGCCCTTTAAAGATCACCGGACTACACCCATCTGTACTTTTCCTGCCTTTCTGTCTGTCCCCCCCATCCATCACTTGTGGGCATCACTTTATGGCTTAGCCCCAAGTCCCACCTGGAAGTCAGTTCTTGAGATGTGGTAAGTTTGTGTAGCAAAACAACAAGAGGCAGGAGGATTACACCAAATTTACAGAAGCCTTGTAACTCCTGTTGCATATTTGAAGATCCTGCTATTGAGCAGGAGTTGCTCAAGGGCAAGATCCTCCAGTGACTACAGGTAACAAGTCACTGTTTCTGAAAACTGTGATTTTTTTTTTCTCCACCCTTTCCGTGTCTTTCTTCCCCTTCCTCTTTCAAATCTCTCTCTGAGTGGGAATTATTTGTTTAATTTAATCCAGCATGTTGAGAACAGATTAAGGCTACTCATACCCCTACACCCCAAAAGTAATTAAGTGGAATAAAATCAATTACGGATTTAATTTTTCTTGATCAATCTACCCCTCTGTTTTCATGTGTGATTAAGCTATCAAACACTTTGATTCCTTTCTCAGCTCCATCTGCCATGATTTAACTGGAGTTATTTGTAGCAAAGTGTGAAGTTTGTCAGAGGATGAATTACATCGGCGTTGCTGCCAGACTGCTCACAGTACCTTTATTAGAATGTCACACTTCATAAAGTGAGGTGTCACAGAATCAAAGAATGGTTTGGGTTGGAAGGGACCTTAAAGATTGTCTAGTTCCACCCCCCCTGCCATGGGCAGGGACACCTCCCACTAGACCAGGCTGCTCAAAGCCCATCCAGCCTGGCCTTGAACACTTCCAGGGATGGGGCAGCCACAACTTCTCTGAGCAACCTGTTCCAGTGTCTCACCACCCTCAGAGTGAAGAATTTCTTTCTTATATCTAATCTAAATCTACACTCTTCCAGTTTAAAGATGTTAACCCTTGTTTTATCACTACATGTTCTTGTAAAAAGTCCCTCCCTGTCTTTCCTGTAGGCCCCTTTTAAGTACTGAAAGGCTACTGTGAGATCTTCATGGAGTCTTCCCTTCTCCAGGCTGAACAACCCAAACTCTCTCAACCTGTCCTCNGCTGGGGAATTCCACACATGCCTGTCTTCTGCAACGTACATTCAGGAAGCAAACGTTAACATTGGTGTTGCAATAGTTACAGGCAGACCAAAGGGACACACTTGCAGCAAAGCATAAGTGATTTCATCAGGTACTTCTCTATGTTTTCCCCTCATGGGGTGGTTTTTTTTTTTTGACATTTCTGTTCTTTTAGTTTCGTGGTGTTTTAAAGTATGTATTTGTCACATTTAATTCTATTTTCCTGTAATAGCTTCATCCACAGAGAATTCTCTTGGAGAACAGCCCAGAGATTTTTATGTTTCTTTTTATGCTTTTATTTTCCCTGCATCTGCTATTACATCATTTATATGAGTTACATCCGTATAATTTTAGCTTTTATGTCAGACTTACAGTGCTGTAGTCAGGCTGTCAAAATGGCTAAATCCTGAGGATTTTATTGAGGCAGAATTTGCACTGAATTTTCTGTGATTGCTTCATAAGTTGAATGTTGTAATATTTCTAGAAGTAGGACAAAAGAATATAGGTATAAGAATAGGACATCGGTGAAAAAATCATTTTAGAGGCCAGTAAATTGAATCATATGGCGTGGTTTTCCCAATGTCAATGATGCACTAGTAGAAATCAAAGAATCTTGATTTGGGGTTCAGTTTTAAAGCCTTGACCACACTTTTTGTTCTATAATTATAATGTTTATTGTTAAATTTCATTTAATACTGAACTTAATAAATTCTGTAATTCTTTTCCTGCATCTCAGTGATAGAACCTGGAATCGTGTATCAAATATTTAATTGCTTTAAGTTTTCTGTTCATACTTCTGTTGCCCTTTAAAGATCACCGGACTACACCCATCTGTACTTTTCCTGCCTTTCTGTCTGTCCCCCCCATCCATCACTTGTGGGCATCACTTTATGGCTTAGCCCCAAGTCCCACCTGGAAGTCAGTTCTTGAGATGTGGTAAGTTTGTGTAGCAAAACAACAAGAGGCAGGAGGATTACACCAAATTTACAGAAGCCTTGTAACTCCTGTTGCATATTTGAAGATCCTGCTATTGAGCAGGAGTTGCTCAAGGGCAAGATCCTCCAGTGACTACAGGTAACAAGTCACTGTTTCTGAAAACTGTGATTTTTTTTTTCTCCACCCTTTCCGTGTCTTTCTTCCCCTTCCTCTTTCAAATCTCTCTCTGAGTGGGAATTATTTGTTTAATTTAATCCAGCATGTTGAGAACAGATTAAGGCTACTCATACCCCTACACCCCAAAAGTAATTAAGTGGAATAAAATCAATTACGGATTTAATTTTTCTTGATCAATCTACCCCTCTGTTTTCATGTGTGATTAAGCTATCAAACACTTTGATTCCTTTCTCAGCTCCATCCACCATGATTTAACTGGAGTTATTTGTAGCAAAGTGTGAAGTTTGTCAGAGGATGAATTACATCGGCGTTGCTGCCAGACTGCTCACAGTACCTTTATTAGAATGTCACACTTCATAAAGTGAGGTGTCACAGAATCAAAGAATGGTTTGGGTTGGAAGGGACCTTAAAGATTGTCTAGTTCCAACCCCCCTGCCATGGGCAGGGACACCTCCCACTAGACCAGGCTGCTCAAAGCCCCATCCAGCCTGGCCTTGAACACTTCCAGGGATGGGGCAGCCACAACTTCTCTGAGCAACCTGTTCCAGTGTCTCACCACCCTCAGAGTGAAGAATTTCTTTCTTATATCTAATCTAAATCTACACTCTTCCAGTTTAAAGATGTTAACCCTTGTTTTATCACTACATGTTCTTGTAAAAAGTCCCTCCCTGTCTTTCCTGTAGGCCCCTTTTAAGTACTGAAAGGCTACTGTGAGATCTTCATGGAGTCTTCCCTTCTCCAGGCTGAACAACCCAAACTCTCTCAACCTGTCCTCACAGAAGAGGTGCTCCAGCCCCCTGATCATCTTCGTGGGCTTCCTCTGGACTCACTTCAACAGGTCCTTGTCCTTACTATGTTGGACGCCCCAGAGCTGGATGCAGTACTCCAAGTCGGGTGTCACCAGAGCAGAGTAAAGGAACAGAATCACATCCCTCAACCTGCTGATCACGCTTCTTTTGATGTGGCCCAGGATGTGGTTGGCTTTCTGGGCTGTGAGTGCACACTGGTGGACAACAGGATGACCATGAGCCAGCAATGTGCCCTTGTGGCCAAGAAGGCCAATGGCATCCTGGGGTGCATCAAGAAGAGTGTGG
>VXBO01003377.1:1221436-1330371 GCA_013400135.1 Rhinoptilus africanus
CCGCGGGGGGTGTCGCGACCCCCCCCCCCCCGAGCCTGTAGCGCTGCTTGGGGTTGTTGTGGCCGAAATGCGGGACCTGGCACTTGGCCTTATTAAACTCGTACAATTTTCCTTGGCCCACCGATCCAGTCTGTCCAGCTCCCTCTGTAGAGCCTTCCTACCCTCAAGCAGATCAACACTCCCACCTAGTTTGGTGTCATCTGCAAACTTACTGAGGGTGCATTCGATCCCCTTGTCCAGATCATTGATAAAGATATTAAACAAAACTGGCCCCAAAACTGAGCCCTGAGGGACACCACTGGTGATCGGCCGCCAAGAAGATTTCACTCCATTAATCACAACTCTCCGGCCATGGCCATCCAGACAGTTTTTTACCCAGCGAAGAGTACATGTTGGGGTGTATCTGAAAACCAAGGCGTGGGTAGGTTTTATGCATAACATGACTGTTGTGTGACATCCTATATTTCTGGTGAGGCCTCTGATGATCTGCCTGCTCTGTTTTACAGGGAACAACATCTTCTTCAGTGTCCATCTTCTTTCAAAAGAGAGTGGTGACTGTCAGTGCTGTATGCACACAGCCTGAGGTATGGGAGAACAACATCCTGTTGGGCTCTTTAGGAGAAATACCTTGTTTATGTACCATGGTGTGAGCAGGCTCTGGGCTGCCCAGGATGGAGGGATCCTATCCATGTGCAGACTTAGGACGACGTATCAGCTGGGCCTTTGGCATTAGTGGTCTGGATCCCACCTCTGAATTTCTCCCCACATCTCTTTCCTGCAGCCTCAGTTAGTTATTGGACTTGGTCCTATCAGATTCTTGAGAAGATGGATTATTTGGAAAAGCAGTTAAAAATTGCAAGACATTAGAAAAACTTCATGAACTCTGCTGGGCAAGTGCATTACACAGATGATGTTTGGGCTGACGAAGAAATTAAAACGAGTGCTCTGGGTTGATTGGTTCCTTTTTAATGCCCCTGCACAAGTAGGTGTTAGTGACAACACTAAAAGAGCCTGTCTAGGTCACAGATTTGATAAAATAGCAAATCTTTTAAGATTTGGGGTCAAATGCAGCTCAGATTGGCACACCAGGTGATCCCACTCCTTGTCAATGATATGAAATACCTGGATTTCATCCTTAATATATCTCAGCATTGTTTGCTGCAAGGGGATATGTGCTCTCAAATAACCTCTGGAAAGCACTCATTCTCCGAGAAAGAGGAACTTTAGGAGGGCTCCAAATGACAGATTTGCCCATCAGTAGCGATGTCTCCTTAAACACATAGCCCACAGTAAGCAAAGCTCCTACTGGGGCACTTCTAGCGGCTCCTTGGATAAAACAAAGAAAAGGAACAGAAAAGGAAAGAGGAGAACGGCACAGAAAGGCAGGAGCCGTACACCTTTTCCTGTCCTTTTTGGAGAGGAATCATAAGATGATAGATAAGATTCCAAAGGAAGACTGTTGCCCCCAGCGTCATCACTGTTGGGACACAGGCGTATGATCCCTTGCAGCTGGATACCACTTCCCTGCCGGGCAGGGGACAAGTTGCAGAACAGGACTAAGTGCTGCAAAGAGCTTGTCTGTCTGGCACTGCAATTAGTTGTGTAATTTGTGGCTGTTTCCACAGGCACACTCTATCCACTGGTCTCTGCCCGCTCATTTGTTAATGGGGATCAGCGGGCAGGGTTATTTCCCGTTACGTGTCATATTTGCTATCTCTCTGACTCATATTTCTTCCGCTGTGTCTGCATCCACTGTATGACACTACAACATCAAGGACAGTCGTTTCCTTTGGTACAAGAGGAACCCACTCCAGCCAGCTGCCAGGCTGAGTTATCAGGCTGAAGTGCTTCAAATGGATCATAATCAAGTCTTCAAAGTCCAGGGGCCTCATTTCTCAGACAGTTAGACTATTATGACACTTGTTCCAATGGTCATTTCAGAGGGACACCTCTGATCATTTGAGTGAGAGCAAGACTTTTACATCCATTTTATACTAATATATAAAATCCTTCATCAGTAGGTGAGTGTGTTACAGAAGCAGATGATTAAATGTATGCCATTCCCATCCATATATGAAATTGAGATTTTGGCGCTTAAAATTATGACCTGTGTAAATACTTTGGTGACTTGGGGTCTTGGCTTTTGGGGTATATTATTTTGCAGAGTCTGAGGCAAAATGAGAGCCAGAGTACTGTAAGCAGGGATAGACCCCATCAGGGGCTCATGTTCAAATGCTGATCCACATTAACATACACAAACGCACTTCTTCTGTTTTTTAAAGGTCCTGCCACATTTATTGGCAATAAATTATAAGAAAAATAGCCTATGACTTTATATTTAAGTGCTTCCATAAAGATCTGCTAGGCTAAATATCTCTGTGGCAAGTTACTTTGGCTGTGATAGCCCTTGTAAGGCACATCCCTTATGTTCTCCCAGCAACAATACTTTCCTAGTTCTTACAGGAAAGGACAGAGTTAAGATCTCCTCTGTGTAGAACAGGACAGAAAGAGAAGTAATTTGAATATTCACCTCAGTTTTCCTGGAAAGGAACAGGAAAGAGTAACAAGTTCTCTTATAGCCCTAAGTGCTTTATTGCTCTTGCTAATACTTTCAGTCAAGGAGTCTTAAGGCACTTTGTAACCAGGAACAGAACATGTTGCCAGTAGATGCTTAACTTTTTGGCACCCAGTTAATAGCCATGCAAACAGAAGCAGAGCTAGGGGGAAAAAGGGCTGGCGCCCAAGCTTCATGACTCTTCCCTCATGCTCTGTCACTCAGTTACATTAGCGTTTTCATTGTGAAAAATGAATGTATTCTCTATTTGAGGCACTTCATGCAACAGAGCATGAACAATTCTATAGTTGTAAAGGGCCCTAGGTGAAAAATGAAAAGACATTTCAAAATTCAGATTGATATTAAAGAATATTAAAAAAAAAGTCCATAAAGATTCTTTATCATTCTGAAGATTTGATATATTTGGGCACATTAGTATGATGTTCACAAAAACAAGTTTGAGATTAATGGGCACAGGCTCCTTGAAAAACTCTTCCACTCCTAAAGTTTAGGAGGAAAAATGTCCTGCAATACCCCTGGTGAGTGTCACGGTTGCCTGCAGCACAGCTGAGAGGAGGTTGGTGCTGACAGCGCAGGGGCAACCGCACGCAGGTACCTGCTCCAGATGCTCTTCCTTCATTGTTCAGCCCCCTGAGTCTTAGGTACAGTGTCACGTTCATTGGAGTGGCCTTAGAAGAGAATGAACAACCGACATTACTAGCTGGATAAGAGCAGTAAAGACACTGGTGCACTCAAAGCTAAATTTGCACAGATTTAGCTGAATGTTAATCTCAGACCCATGTGTTTCAAATAGGTTGAGCTGCCCTTCCTCCTGTTGAAGCTGGTCATGGAGTGGCTCTCAGTAATCTGGGTAAATTTATAGGAAGAAGCTTAGGGAAGATTGGCTCTTCACGGCTTGGATATGCTGGGCTAATTTTTGATCACTGTAAATCAATGGGCTGGCACTGCTGTGGTTATAGAGAAGGAGCTTTGGATCCTGATTTTATTTCCTTTGCTGACAGAGCCTTTTCTGGATGCCTCAGCAAATGTCTGTGATATAGTCAACAAGTGGGGCTTTACAGCAAAAGGGTGCTGCTACCCTGTCTCTGAGATCACTGATTCAAATGGCTGATTGCCCCTAGCGCTATAGCTTTCATCCGGATCATTTGTCCCTGCAAGAGGCTTAATTTATCGGAATTAATTTTGTACAGCTGCTGGAATACATCAAAGTGCAGCGAGAGGGAGTTGAGCAAACTCAGCCCCCACGGTGCCTGTCGGGAGGGAAGCTGCCATCTGTCTCCCTGACGAGCTGCATTAAGTTTTTTCACCCGAGAAATCTGTGCATTTTGTTTCAGTCTCAGACACTGTTCCTCAAAGATGCTCTCTTTAAGTAGTTGATGTCCAATGACAGTGAGCCCCAGGGTAATCACTGCCGGGGAAAATACAGTAAAGCTGCAGCTCAGGTTTAAAGCTCACCTCTGTAGTACGGTGGGAAGAAACCGGCTGAGAGTAGGTAGGTTTATGTGGCTGCTTTAGAGTCTTCACTCACACTCCACTGGGCCAAAACAGTTTGGGCCCAGTTCTCCACTGAACTTTGCTCATTTTCTCCTGGCCAAGGTGGTATATAACATTGTCTGATGGGAGAAAGACAGTCTCCACCCATATTGCAGGAATGAGAGCCGCTCTGTGAGATACAGGGCAATGGAGAACCTCACTTCCAGTGATACCTTTACCCCGTTCTCTCAGCATTTGAGTATTTGTTGATGATTTTGTCTTTTTTGATCTAACCAGAAATTAAAGTTGTGGTAGTTCAGCTCAAATCAGTGCAAACGTGTGTAATTGCAGCAGTGGGAGCCCTGTGCATGCACTGAGCTCTCAGGCACATGGCGCTTTGGCTCAGGACGGCTCACGCCTCTTCCCAC
The DNA here is from genome assembly GCA_013400135.1 of Rhinoptilus africanus. NCBI lineage: Eukaryota > Metazoa > Chordata > Aves > Charadriiformes > Glareolidae > Rhinoptilus > Rhinoptilus africanus. Next base: position 1,225,913 of record VXBO01003377.1, read on the forward strand.
ATCGCTCAAATGGTGAGGTCAGATGAATAGTTTGGAAACATGTGATGGTCCTTGCCTCGGAGCTGTGCCCTGTTGAGTGACAGTGTGACATCGCTAAGCCACTGCAGGACAAAGTGCCTTTGCTTCACCTCTGCTGAAGGCTTTGCTGGGAACCAGCAGCTTCGCGGGTGGGAAAGATGAGTTGTTCAGCACTTCACTCTGGGAGCAGGGGTGACTGCTTGGCCATACCACAGTGAAAAAGAAATATATTTCTATTTGTACAACTGCAAAGCTGTTTGCATGGCTTGATCTTTAACTGGTGCAATGATGTGGATGGAAAATCCTATAGGCTTTAGACATTTTTGGGGAAAAGGGAAAGAACTGTCATTCATGCATTTGTGTAGAGCTCAGCACATGGAGTCCTGACATAATGGGGACATCAAGATACCACTGCAATATAAATTATAAGTAATAGAAATGCAATGTCCTACTAAGATTAATAGTAATGAGGTAAAAGGAAAATGACTGCTTCAAAGATATGATAGTAGCATTTTGTGACATACAGGCATTATAGTTCAACAAATAGGTAGTCAGTTGTAAAGCAGAGTAATCAGGAATCAAAGTGCTCATTCTAGGATGTTTTACAATGGTCTCTGATCGCTATGATGTGCACTGTGCTCCAGACAGCAGGAGGAAGAGACCCAGCACATCCTTAGGTTAGGACAGTGTTTCTCTATTTCTCCCCTTTTTTTGTTAAGATGCAAGTCCCTCTCTGTGCATTTTAGGGTATCCGGTTTAGGACTGAGTTAAGAAAGAAGTTAGGAACATATGTGTTTAGTTTTCCCTTCAAACTGGCATCAAGAGTATAGGAGCATAGGACAGGGAGGGACCTTGTGTGCTTCTGGGTCCAGTGCTATCCAGCTACAAGTTATTGTTTTAGGTAGTCCCTCCTAAATGGATCAAGTCCTGTCTTGGGACTTTTATCTCTTTCATCCCTTTTTGGGATTGTTTTGGATCCCTGCTCCCCTAATGAATAGAATCCTTCATCTAATTTCCATCTCAAATTTACTCATGGACAGATAGTTCATAACCATTTGCTCTTCTGCCAACATATTCTTTCCATTAAATAGCTCTTTCCCTCCACTGGTGATTGAACTCCTGATGTATTTATACAGAGCAATCATATAATCTCTGTCTCTATTTGGCCAAACTTTTCTAGGTCCCTTGGTACTGTTAACTTTCGGTTACCAAACATGTGAAATAGTTGAAGGTCCTGTGGGGAAAGAGATTGCTCAGCTCTCTGAGAGCCGTACCATGGAGACACCTGGTGAGCTGGGACATGGGAGGGAGGATACAGCTCACATATCCATCTACTCAGCCTCCATGGGTACTCAAAAATATGCCCCAAACTTGGGAGACCAAATCCAGTTTGTAGACCAAAATCCATGTTTATCGAATGAGAGTGACTGGGAAGAAAATTCTATCCACTGGAGGAATGAGGACTTTGGCAAAGGTCTCCCAGAGAGGATAGATTTCCTACTAGATGTTCCGTTACCGGAAATTTTGTTTACCCCATATTTGCAGGTTTGTATTTGTCACTGCAGAGCCTGTCTGAAGGAAAATATTCTTGTGCATCATCCTGCCTTCCTGGGTCTGCATTCTGAATGCCAAGACTTATTAAATGGGTATTTCTTGGATGGAGGCTTTTCCTGGATTGTGTGGTTGGCTGGAATGCACAGATAAGGTAATCACCACTGCCATTGCAAGGGAAAACAAAACTGCTGCAAAGCAGGACGACTGGAAATCTACTTTCTGTTCTTGCTCCTTTTTGTTAGTATAGCAGCTGATTGACTTTCTGCTGGTTGCCTTTGGGAGACAGCTCAGTGTTGGAACTGCTCACTCCAAATCCCGTGGTGTTACCAGGCTGCCCATCTGATTGGCCCAAATGCTGGAGCCAAACTAAACTCTGGCTAAAAAAGAGAGCAAAAATAATACCCAGCTGAGCAGGTTTTGCACAAGTAAATCCACCCACCTTTCCTTTTTCATAATCCTTTCCCTACCTGTAACCCATTATTTTTCAGAAATGAAACTGTTTGCTTGTTGAGGCGGGTGCCTGGCAGAGGAAGGTCAGCTGAGAAGGTGGTGTCACCTACTGAATTTTGCACTGGGGACTGTGCAGAACATGTCTCACTGTCCTGAAACATGGGCACAAAATTTCCCTGGGTCTTCAGGTTCCCAGTTGCACAGATGGGAAAATAATAAGCGTTGCAGGACAGTTAAGCAATAAGAAGGTGCCTCTATTCTGAAGTTTTCTCTGTCAGTAAGGCTGCGGCTTCAGACAAATCAGCAGAGTTTGGTCACGTTGTTTGTCTCTGTTGCTCTGCTGAGTCACACCAACCCTTCAGTTTCCTTCCAAAAGGCTCCCATATATAAAGTTCTTCTTGCCTCACCCACAAGGCATGACTTCTGGCTAAGATGAGACATTGCTTTCCTACTCCAAATGTTTCGCACAGTCATCTGCGAAATGTTGAAAACTGTGTGACTTCAGGAGTTTCCATTCGTAGCTGGCTCCATCTTTAAGCCATTCCCTTTCTGTCTCACCATTGCACACAAATCTGAGAAAATAGTGGGAGCATTGGAGAGTTGTTCAGCAGCCTTGATACCAGCATCCAGCTCTTCTGGCTGTGGAGGAGGCGGCAGATGGTTTGCATGTGGTGTTTACAGCATTCTTTCAGGGGTGCATCCACTGCATGCTGCGGAGGATGTGTTTTGGGATGCTCTGTAAGGAGGCAAGGCATGGCGATGATCACACCAAGGCATTGCGTAGTCAAACCTAGCCCATATCCTTCTGTGAGCAGGTATTACCACATCAGGCTAAATTCTACTTTGAAATACTCTGTTTGGCTCCTAGTGGGATTGCGCATAGGACCAGTTCAGTCTTTGACAAAGGAAGCCCTGCCAAGAGGGACGGTGGCAGGAGTGACACGATGAACATGGGGAGGAGCAGCTGCACCACCGCTGCCTCTATGCAGCAAGCAGAGACCAGGTTTGCTGGAGCTGTGGAGGTCAGGTCCTGATGGAGGGGCTGGATTCAGGAAGAGCTGACTGGGGAGCAGTGAAGGATGGACTTATTCCAGCGGGCACACAAAACATCCCCACCTCTGCAATACCCGACAGAGCTACCTTCTGCACAGTCTCCCTCTCCCTTCACAGTCTGGGGATCAGCTCTGCTGTCACTAGTAAAATAAATTTGGGGGCTCTCTCAAAGATAGGGAGTGCATATATTTATCCTTATGGCTGGTAAAAATCAAGTACTGCTACATGGCTGGAAAGCCTTGAGACAACTCTGATTTTCCAAGCACAGCCAGGAGTAGGATTTTTCATAGGATCTTCCTTGAGAAAGCGTGGGACCCCTGGGAGAGAAGGTAAAATGATGTATCTTTGCAATGTACATGGCATGGCTTTTCTGTTCTTTTGTGAGCCAAATCATCCAAATATCAGCACTTGCACAGCCAGATCATCCCAAAAGCAGCAGAACTAATGTCAAATAATTTTCTAAGGATTTGGATTTGGGGGCTGAACTTCTATGAGAATTGCCCAGTTTCCGAAAGGACCTGAGGTCACAGTATAGTCCTTCTCTCAGTGGGGGTATTTGTGAGGTCTCTCCCCTCTCTCTGATTATTTAGTACTTCTACAAAACTTGCCAGAAGCTTAATAATGTTGAGACCATTACCTCGCTATTAAATTCAGCTGCTGTGAGCCAAAAGATTCAAAAATTATTTGGGAGGAGCTGACTATACAACAAACACAAACTAATGACATAATTCAGCTGGGCCAACGAAGCTCTGAGGAATGATGAGGAGTTTAGTGAACTCACTGATGGTGTGCATGATCGCAGTTGGTCCCAGGTGGGAAAACACAGGTGGGATCTTCTACATGCAAATTGCCCCAACAAGGCAGAAAAGACTTGAAAACCCTGTGCCTGGTTGGTGTTTGATCGCCATTCCTGGTTCTGCTGCAGAACAAGGGGAGGAAGAATGTCAGGCACCAGTATAGGTTAGGGGTGGACCTTCTGGGAAGCAGTTCTGAAGAGAAGGATCTGGGGGTCTTGGTAGACAGTAAATTATCCATGAGCCAGCAATGTGACCTTGTCGCCAAGAAGGCCAATGGCATCCTGGGCTGCATAGGGAAGAGTGTGGCCAGCAGGTCAAGGGAGGTCATTCTACCCCTCTGCTCTGCACTGGTGAGGCCACAACTGGAATACAGTGTCCAGTTCTGGGCTCCCCAGTTCAAGAGGGACAGGGAACTGCTGGAGAGAGTCCAGCGTAGGGCAACTAAAATGATTAAGGGATTGGAGCATCTCCCTTATGAGGAAAGGCTGAGGGAGCTGGGACTCTTTAACCTGGAGAAGAGAAGGCTGAGGGGAGACCTTATTAATGTTTACAAGTATCTAAAGGGTGGGTTGAAGGAGGATGGAGCCAGGCTCTTTTCAGTGGTTCCCGGTAACAGAACGAGGGGTAACAGGCACAAGCTGGAACATAGGAACTTCTGATCGAGCATGAGAAAAAACTTCTTTATGGTGAGGGTAGCAGAGCACTGGAACAGGCTGCACAGGGATGTTGTGGAGTCCCCTTCTCTGGAGACTTTCAAGACCCATCTGGATGCAGTCCTGCTTTAGCAGGGGAGTTGGCTAGATGATCTCTAGAGGTCCCTTCCAACTCTGAAATTCCGTGATTCCGTGGTTCTTTCCCTCCTTGTGTCAATTTGCCTTTCCCAGCACGTGCCTGTTTTTTCTGCCTGGATCAGGAGCACTCCGTGCAGCAGCTGTCTGTTACCGTGTGCTTGTACAACACTTCTGATAATGAGAACTCCTTCTTGGTTCAAGCAGTTAGGCATTCCTATAACCCCAGTAATATATACTAATATATAATGAAAGTAGGAGCAGAGAAACTATCAAGAGAGATGAAGCTTGTTTAGCTGGATAAATGGCATTTGACTGCACTCTAAGCATGTTTTGAAAGTGAACTAAAATTTTCATTACTTGCCAAGATCTGTGTCATGCCCATCACTAACACCTAGAGCGGTGCAGAGCTCTCTTCCAGAGCCTGTGTAGCAACCTCAGCCACTCTAACGAAGATACCGTCTACTGTGATAGATAGCCTCAGGTCTGATCTCTGATCATGACAGATAAGCAAAGGGAAAAGTGATTTGAAGTAAGTTAATTTTAAAATATATTTATTCCTGCTGGGGTTTGCTAGTCTCTGCATGCCGTGTAGGATCAGAGAAGTTAGCCTAATTTCTCCTAGCTTGTGAAGATGCCTTCCTCAATTTTGCTTCACATTTTTTGGCTACTTTAGCTTTATTACCCCAGGTTACAAATGGACCCACCACTCCTTCATGGAAAATAGTTTTCTGTGCAGTCATCTTCCTGTCATTTGTGTGTGTGCATGTGTTTGCTGTTCTCAGTTTTCCCTTTTTTCTGACCATAAGCTCTGTAGGCTCCTGCTGTTAATGGAAGTTCTGTAATGCAAGAGGGACAAGGACTGTGTTTACGTGTGTGTATGTATGTGTGGTGGGGGGAATATATGGCATGGCACAAAGCCAGGTTCCTTGGACTGAAGTTAGTAAGGAAGGGCAGGGAGTGTTTCTGTTACATGGAACTTCTTGTCCCTGGTCAGAGCAATAGGAGCTTGAACTGCTTCACTTCTCTGCTGGTTCATGCCACAAACTGTCCTCTCACGTCGGCTGCCTCTGGCAGATGAGGGGTTAATCTCTAAGTGAAAGAAGCATTATAAAAAGTGTTTGGAAAAAAAAAGTCTTGTCTCAGGAGAGGTCCACCCTCCAAGGCTGGGGAAGGCTGGGTCAGCAGCTCTCTCAAATGGGGAGCAGCTCTGAAACTTGAAGAATTATGGCAGAAACTGGGCAGCTTTGAGACATCATTTTACCTCTCTACAGATTCTCTGTGCCCAGTTACATATGACGTTATGTGTTTTCGCTTGGCTACTTAAAAATAACAGTATGGACTATTTTCTAAATAGCCTTTAAATATAGTATATAGTTAAGTAAAATGTCTTTATTTCTCCTTAGTAGTTTTAAACATTTTTGTGCAGCTATAAAATTGCCTATTTTTAAATAGCTGCAACTTTGCAAATCATTTTCTCATGCAAAGATTCAATTTTATTACACATATTTTAGTGTGGGGTTTTTTTTCTTTCATTCAATATCCTGCTGGTCTATTTTAAAACATTTTCTAAGCCTGAACACAAAGGCTAATGCTTTACAATGCTCCTTCGCCCTTCCCAGTGAAGGAACACCTTGCCAAGAAAACAACAGATCCTCGCTGAAGCCTGTCAGAGGCTGCCTGTAACCTGTGTGTTTCTGTAGGACCCTCAGTCACCCCATGCTGGCATTTCCTGACAGTCCTCCTGGGGAGACTGGCTTCACCCTCACCTTCTCTTCCTGGAGCATTTTGAGCAGGAACAGACCAAGACATGGCAGGTCAAGCTGGGGATGATGAGCATTAGGACAGGTGATAAAGTATTGGTTTGTTGTCATTTAATGTTCCTCCCGTGGGAGTGACTCTACACTGGCCTGTCCCCAACATGCTGGCGGGTCAGCATGACCCCGTGACCTTTCATATTAAAGGGAGATATTAATAAGTATAACTTGCATCTGGATATCCAAATACAGATTAGTTCTCCATAGTTTAAGACCTATGTCCTGGTGACGGGCTATGTTGTTTAACATAGTTGCCCTAATAATAGGATAGCAAATTTTGTTCTCTACACACATAGTTAATTTTCGGTGCATGCAACTAGAGCCACATGACAGTTTATTTTATGAGGAAGATGTTCCCAGGAGACATATACACACAGTCCACTACAGAATTTTAAAGCTTGCCAGCTGATGTCAAGACTTTCTTTGTGGCATCCATCTAAACAGTGTGAACTCTCAGGATGAGGAGACTCCTCTCAGACCCACCAGTGGTTCTCAGCACTGGGCACCTCCATCCCTGGATAAGTCACACAAAAAGAGGGACATAACACGCAGGCATGAGTCTGTTTTAATGGGAAATGCTGCATTTTCTGTTTCTCACTTCTGTTTCTCTGAATGCTTTTTATCCATCAGTACACTGGGCAAAGTGACGCTTGCTTGTATTTCTCAGCCATGCCAGGAGACCAGATAAATATTTGCACAAGTGCTTTTGGGATCAGTGGTTTAAGTGTCCTTTCTATGGGCTGACACCTCCAGTGGCTCTGTGAGGGCAGGGTACGGGTCAGGTGGGGCTCCAGGAGGACACGGAGGCACTCTCTGCCCATGTGGACCTCCCTGAACACCGTGCTCCATGCCAGAACAGAGGTGCTTTGTCTTTTCTTTCCCAGCTCCTATTATGACTGTTGATTTCACACCTCTCTCTATGTATTTATCTTTAAAATGTTCATTACACAGGCTTGTCTTGAGAAGTGAAGCTCTCTCAGTACGATATATTCCCGTGAGTTGTCTGTCAATCAGGACAAGAACGTAATTGGCACATTTCTGCTTCAGGTGGGGGCAATTAAGAAAATTTGGTGTTGAGAGCAGACATTGTTTTGACAGAGAAGAGTTGCTAAGACTCTGCAAGTCTGGAGGAAAAAAAGAGAGAGTATTGTTAAATTATGTAACTTCTGAAGATGAAAAAGAAGTCTTTTGTTTGCCTAGTTGTTGCTCTAGTCTTAAAGTCAATAGAGCTGAAGCATGGTAATGAAAAAGATCATGTTGAAAATACCTTGTCTCATTCAATTCTCTTGCCTTGTCTTTCCAACCTGCACTGAATAAAAATGTTCTTCACTTCTGGACAGATTATCAAATTTAAAGTGTATTAGCAGGCACCAGCTGTGTGCTGTAATTATTTGGCTGAATCTTCTGATGTTAGAAGAGAAAGTCTGAGTTAATGGCTCAGATGCTCTCCTGCCTGGTTCCCTAATATCCCCCACCTCGCACCTGCTGCATCTGCACAGAGCAGGGATAAAGCAGCAGGAGGGCAGAAGGGGACTGTCAGGGATGTACAGCACAGAGGGACAGATGCCTACTCATGCTGCAGGAGCTCTGTAGCAAAATATTAAGCATTCTCTGTTAATAGTCCCAAGCGAGGAAGGAAGAACTTGGTTGCATTTCTTTCCAGATGGCTGTAATGTTGTCGCAGGAGTCAGGCAGGGCTGGATTCAGATATCTAAAGAGAGATGTCTAAAGTCTGGAGATACCCAAGAGGAGAGATTAATTTTTGTGTCTCAGGTGATCTCCAGGGAGGTGCCCCCAGTGCACCTCCAGCTGGGCTGCTGACCCTAGAACTGGAGGAGTTGGGCAAGGGAGCAAGCTTGGTTGGCATCATTATGCTTTTGTGGGTTTATGAGTTACCTTCTTTGCCTTCTTTTAGTTAAATGGAGAAAGGCAACTTCAGTAATTCTTAGTGATGGAGGCTAATTCAGAGCAGCAGGAGAGGATCAGTAGATAAAGCACTGGGTGCTGCAGCTTTTCATCTGCACTCTGTGATTCTGGGCTTTTGGCTTGTAACTAGGCTCGGCATGTGGGGTTTATAGAATCACAGAATCACAGAATNGTCCTATCTACAGAGCCCATCACACCTCCCACCTCCATGAGGGACTGGAGTGCTCTGGTGTGGGCATGGTATAATCTCTCCTGAAAGGAGCCTAGTTCACATGCATCAAAACTTCTCCGTGACCTGAGTCCACACAAAGTAAATAAGAGATAATTGGAGAATTTGCTTTCAAACTGCATGACAGCCATGAACGAAAATCCTCATGCAAATTCAGGAGAGATCAGTGTAAAGTGAGATGCACAGGTTATATGGAGGAAATTCCTTCTCCATCTCCAAATAACTTGAATGCTCTTCAAATTTTAACCAAAGTTACATCATAATTTAGATAATCTATTTATCTCCCTGGAAATATATGGACAGATGTTCATTGCTGAAGAGTACTGTATGGACAATTCTGCACTGCTCATATTTTGAGGTGTGCTATCTGATGCCATGTGGGATCTGCAAACATGCATGAGCAAACCCAGCCTGTCAGAATCAAGCAATGCCTTTATAATTGCATATTCTGAATTCTCTTTTATTGCTAACCTGTTCCCATCCTTTAGTGGCACATGTTTTTCCCCTTAAAGCTTTTTTTTGTCTAGCCACGGGGGATGGAAACTTACCTTAGAAGTAAAAGCTGAACCTTTGGGGAAGATCTCTGTTCTACCATTGAGGCTTTCGGGCAGAAAACTACAGAATAGGATGAGACTGGAGACAGAATTGCAAATGTTGGCAGCCTTTGCATGTATATATTACAGGGATACCAGAGCAGTGTTTGCTAGTGTTGAAAAAGACAGTTTTGACATAGCAACTCTTGACCTTCAAATGTAAGCTTTTAGGAGCAGGCAACCTGCATAGGGTACAACATGTACACATGCAGTGCTATTTTAATAGTAATTTCCTTTTTTGTGCCGGTGCCCACCTTTTCCTCAGTTCTCTTGGTGAGCAGGGCTTTCAGTAGTAACAATTAGAAAAGCAGTAGTTCCTCTGGTGCTCTGAACAGCAACAAAATATTCAAACCCATGTCGAGTACTGTGAGGATCAAGTTATTGCATGTGAAATCTTGCGCGAGTGCTACTTGCAGCCAGTTATTCCTGGCAAAAATATTTCTACGGTTAATAATGTAAACAGTGGGAAAAATGGAAATCTGATATGAAATTTACTTGGTCTGCTTTACCATCTGGAAAAGGGCCAGTATGTTAAATTGGAAATGCTGGCCTAATTTACCATAATACATCCATTTTGACTACATGTTGTAAATATCCACTGGTTAATTAAAGGAAAGAAGTACTTGGCAGATCACCTGGAGCCTTCTGTCACAAAAGAGGGTGTCTGAAAATTCCAAGGTAATTCCAATTACATATGAAGAAAGCCAAAGGAGATTCTATAAATGGTTCATTGATGTCAAATTGAGAAGAACAAAGTAGAAAATACAGTCTGAGCTACTTCTTGTTCCATATGCTCTGCAAAGAGAATGCAAAATATCCTTGTCCAGCAAATATAGAATTCTTGTTATAAGATTTTTACATCAAACACACATAGGAATACATTTCTGAATAGGTTACAAGTCAGGTTAATAAATCAGAACCCTTCTTGCGCTGAGATTAGAATCAGACCTTCTAGTCTGTATTCACATTTATTAATTCACAGGGAATCTTGAGTTTTGTCCCAGACTTTACAGGTTAGGTACATATCCACCCTTGCTTTGTCTGGGAAAAGAATAGCTCATACCCCCTCTGAGTCAGAAAGCATCTTTGCTGGCAGTATTAACTACAGGCCAGAATAGCACTGTAAAGTAAACTTTGGTCAGCCTGATTTAAAAATGTCAGTTAGGCATTAGGAAAGAAAATCATTCCTAGATGGGGGCTTATTTCATTAAGACTATCTTGTGCACGTGGAATTAAAGTAATTTGTTGTTTTTTTTTTTTTTTTTCCTGCACAATTATCATGAGCTGCGGTCATAATGAAAATCAGGAAAGGTTCATAGGAAAATGTCTTGTAAAGCAGGGACATGCTTAAAGGCTTTCCAGTTTTCTTCAATCTCACAATGTGATAAATTGGTAAAGACAATATAACCTAATATCTAGTGCAAGGTGCTGAATGATAGGATGGCTATATTTATTCCTGGCTGTGGCACTGACTCTTACACTCTTGGGTGAGTCATTGAGCTACCTGTGAATGAGATGGCAATGATAAAAATAAATTTTATCTATATCTAAAAGATGCAGTGATTGACAAAGTTTAATTCTGCTTTTAAAACATGTTTTGAAATACTTTGATAAAATATTGCAATGAGATATTGCTGTGTTTCGAAAAAAGCCCTACAAGAGTCATAGTTTAAAAACTGTACTTTAATCCACAAAAGGATTCAGCCTTGTGAAAAATCAACATTTCAGCTACAAATTACTTGTCTGTTTCTAAGACACCTTTTAATACAATTTACTATAGAATAGTATGTAAATTTTATGGTGTTTTGAAATTACCTTTGAGATACTAGAGGAATGAAGGTGACATCAGTTGTTTTTTTTAAAGGGTCGAAGGTAATCTGTGGAGGTTACAGAGCACTAAATCTGATCTCTGCTCATATATTGGTGGTGGTATAACATAAATGACTAGAATTACTAGACATACGTAAATGTTGTAAGATGAGGAGGAGCCCAAACGAACTTGTATAAAGGAAAATTTTATCTCTTATATTTACAAAGTTTCTTTGAAGAATTCATCATGTATGAGATTGGTACTCTTGAACTTGTTTTCCAAAAAACCTTTGACCAGGTCTTTTACTAAAGACTTAGAGAAAATAAATCATCTTGGGGTGAGATGAAACATCCGTTCATGGATTATTAATATCTGGTTAAATTTTAGTGATGGAATTACTAATCATGTTTACAATGTAGAGGGTTACCGGTGGTCACCCCTTGGGAAATGTGCTGAGACTGCTGTCCTTCACAGCTCCTTCACAATTCACAATAAAAGGAGGAGTGAAAGTGCAAGGCAGAAAAGCTTAAGAAAAATAGGAAATCATAGGTTTGTGTTGGAAGGGACCTTATAAGGTCATCTAGTCCAACTCCCCTGCAAAGAGCAGGGACATCTTTCACTAGACCAGGTTGCTCAGAGCCCCGTCCAACCTGACCTTGAATATTTCCAGAGATGGGGCATCTACCATCTCCCTGGGCAACCTGTTGCAGTGTTTCACCACCTTCATCATAAAGATATTTCTATCTTCTACCTAGTCTGAATCTACCCTCTTTTAGTTTAAAACCATCACCCTTGTCAGGTAGGAGAGGTGCTCCATCCCTCTGATCGTTCTTGTGGCCCTCCTCTGGACCCGCTCCAACAGATCCATGTCATTTCTGTGCTGAGGACTCCAGAGCTGGACGCATTACTCCTGGTGGGGTCTCACCAGCACAGAGTAGAGTGGCAGAATCATGTCCCTCAATCTGCTGTCCATACTTCTTTTGATCCATCCCAGGATGTGGTTGACTTTCTGGACTGCAAATACACCTTGTTGGCTCATGTCCAGCTTTTCATTCCCCAGTACCCCAAAGTCTTTCTTAGCAGGGCTGGTCTCAATGCCTTCATCCCCCAGCTGGTATTGATACTGGGTGTTGCCCTGATCCAGGTGCAGGACCTTGCAGTCAGCCTTTTGAACCTCATGAAGTTCATATAGGCCCACTTCTCAAATTTGTCCAGGTCCCTCTGGATGGTGTCGAGGTCCCTCTGGATGGCATCCTGTCCCTCAGGCATATTAACTGCACCACCCAGCTTGGAAATGCTTTAGGATAGTCAAAAAAGTCTTTGAAGGCATGAAATCCTTCTGATTTCATGTTACAGAGTGTTTTGCCAGTAAAAGTGCAGATAAAATTTAACATCAGTAAATGCAAAATGATAGACGTAGGTGGGGAAAAAAGGAACAACTGTAGCTAAAATGCACAGTCATGAGCTCTGTCTTACCTGTCTTGGAATCATGGTATGCAAAAATGTTGCCTGAAGTTCTACAGTTATCAAAAGAGCAAATTAAATTTAGAAATTATTATCTAAGGAACATAGAGCAAAAAAGAGTATATCATCATACCACTGTGTAACTCCAGGGTATGTCAATTTCTTGAGCAATACGTGCAACAGGTACTATGTTTAAAAAAGGGCAAAATCATAGCTGGATTGCAAAAGTAAGACATAAAGGTCGAGAAGGTTCATTAGAAACATGAACTGTCACAGAATACTTAAGGTTGGAAGGCACCTCTAAAGACCTAGTGCGATCGTCTGCTCAAAGTGGGAGCAAGCAGAGCAGTTTGCTTATGACCATATCCAGTTGAGTTTTCAGTATCTCAGAAATGGTGATGTTTAAATGTTCCCTAATTTGATCTTTATCCAACAAGGAGAAGTCTTCCTTGCCGCAGACTTTCCCACTGGTCTCAGGGACCTGCGATTCCTGGAGGATGGGCTGGCCAATGACGACTGAGGCAAAGAAGGTATTGAGTACCTTGGCCTTTTCCGTACCCTTTGTCACTGGGTCCCTTGCTCCATTCAGCAACAGGCCTGTTTTTCCACAGTCTTCTTTTTGTACCTTTCTTACTGCCCTTCATATCCCCCATCAGATTCAAATCCAGGCAGGCTTTCCTAATCCCATCACTGCAGAGAGTGTCTCAATACTCCTCCTGAGTTACCTAGACCTGCTTCCACCTTTTGCAGACTTACTTTTCTGTTTGAGTTTTATCAGGAGCTACTGGCAAACATCCACACAGGCCTCCTATCCCCCTTTGCTTGACTTCCTGCACATCCACAAGGACCAATATTGAGCTTGGAGGAGGTGATGCTTGAAAGTCAACCAGCTCTTCTGAACCCCTCTACTCCCCAGTATACTGTGGAGATTATTCCTAGCAGCTCCCTGAACAGGACAAAGTCTGCTCTCCTAAAGTCCAGGTCATGACCCTGATATTTGACTCTTTCCCTTCTCTTGAGATCCTGGTGTCCCTTATCGCATGGTCACTGCAGCCAAGTCTGGCCCCTGACCTTCATCTGCCTTACTAGTTCTTCTTTGTATCTGTCAGGTCCAGGAAGTGCCTCTCCTCATTATTATCAGTTGGAAACCTCCTGGATCTCTTCTGCTCTGAATTGCTGTGTTGCCCTTCTAGCAGATGTGGGGCTGGTTCAAGTGCCCCCTAAGGACCAGGACCTGCAATACAAGACCTCTTCCAGTTGTTTGAAGAAGGCCTCATCTGCTGCTTCTTGCTGATCAGGTGTTCTGCAGCAGACACCCACCACAGTGTCATCCACATTGGTCTGCTTTCTAATCCTGACTCATAAGCTTTCAGTTAGCGCATCCTCCTATTCCAAAAGACTGAATAGATTGCTACTATTCAGATTGGAAAACATGACTAAGGGAAACCGAGGAATAGAATAGATTTTTACAATTTGTATGGTGCAAAGAAGATGAATGAAAAAAGAAGCTTCACTGCTGTTTCTCACGGGACATGAACTAGAAGGAAATCCACACCTTAAAACCAGACACCAAGAGGAGTATACTTTCACCTAATGCATTGTCAAATTCTGAGCTCTTTTGCAACATGCGTTTCTATTGGTCAGGCATGTGTATAAACTAAAGATGGGAAAAGACAAATTTCAGGAGGATTAAGCGCTGTTACTAAACGCTAGTCTTTAGTGACTAAAAATAATGGTTTGGATACCAGACTTCTGAATGCTAGACGCTGTAATGCAGAGCAGGCAATTATTACTTTGTATTTGTCCTGTTTTCTAGTGTCCTTTCTGCTTCTGGTGGCTGCTGGTGGCTGCACTAGGCGGATCTGTTGTCTGAGTACAGGAGGGTCTCTCCCTAGTAGGTATTTATATCTGTATGCTGGAAAAACCTCATTCTAATGCAGTTCACCTATTGCTCTATTTGGATTGTATATTCCCTGCAGGCAGGGTAGCATATTCTTTGCAGGCAAGGGAGCAACTTGGTTACAAGATAATTGAAAAGCAGAGTTTATACTGTGCCTCTTCATTTGAAGAGACAGTGGGCTAGAATAAACACATGCAAATATTCTGAATAGCACCTCAGGGGTTCAATTTTTGGACATTTCAGTCCATTAGCTCTAACTGGGAACCAGCATCTGAAACCAAGTAGCAGTTTCTATCTTCTTTCCGCTTCCCTGCTTCGCTGGTAACGTTCAAGGACTTGCCTAGAAAACGTTCAGACACAAAGACAAAATGGGCTTGAATTACATGAAAAAAATTAACCAAAAGACTATGGTACTGTTATAGTGGTTCTTTTCAGAAGCTATTAGTACATAATGCTGTTCTGGAGACAGCCAGGGAGGGACTACCTCGAAGCTCTCCACTGCACAATAGTTTCCATATGATGTATATGACTCTGGAATGGGAAGGAGTCATAAATCTTTAGCAAATTGAATACTACACAGGATTCACAGGATGCTTGAGAGAAGCACGGAATGAGACTAGCTTATAAACCTGACCTAAATAACCAACAGTGAATCTTAAAGCAGACAGAGAGTGTCTAGGGGCAATAAAATAGGCAGAAATACTTGCAAACTTACTCTAAATACCAGTTGATTCCTCTTCTTCTAATGGCTTTTGGAATCCATCAGCATGGACCAGGGAAATCTCTCTTTATAACACATTTGTTCCAGGAGGTTTCTGAACCTCAGTCAAAGTAGTAGGACTTGAAGACAAAATTGATAAAGTAGTAGAAGAAAATTCCAAATTAGAATCGTGGCCTCCAAAAGTGACCTGTTGCATTTTCTGTACAGTACTGATAAGTGGCATATAATTTGTACCGTGTCCTTTCTATAAAAAGCTAATAAAGGAGAGATGGAAATGACTGTGGAGGGCAGCCTAACTATGTGGGAATGACCCCATGCCCAAATACCAGAGGATACTGAAAGTGGCACAATTTAGCATAGCTATCCCTTTGACATTTTCACTGAACAAGCTGCTACTTCTATAATTCTTTCAATGTGGCTCCTCTGTGTTTTAACAGGGTGTTTTGAGCAGAATATAACCATGTAGAGCCATTAGGCAGAGACATGTCCAACTGTGAGTGACTTTCTGCTGTAATGATTAGAGATGTCCATTATAGTTCTAGAGCTTTTATATTATCCAGCACCACTTGCTTGTTAGGAACCCACACTTGATTTGATGCCTCACTAGCTTTCCACTGCCTCAAGCATGACTTCTGTAATGCAAAGCAGAAAGGATTTTGTGCGGATATTGAGGAAAGACACTGACTGAACATGGTGTTGGGACAAAGGGACCTCTGACTCCTTTCTGATGCCAAGCAGATTCTGCGAAGCAGTACTTGAGAGAAAACAGATAGCACTCATAAATGCACTGGGTTGTATCTCATGAAGTCCTTTCCCATAAATTTAGAGGGATGGATTCTTTAAAAGATCCATCCTTTCTAAAGGAAGTCTCAAATAAACCAGACAAATTACCCCCAGCATCACCTGTGTCTCTTGAGGGGGCCCCAGGTAACACTCAGAAATACTCCCACACTGGAGACAACAGCTGGGAGAGGTGAGCGCCTCCGCTTGCCTGTCCCTCTGTCACCCCAGGGGCAGGCGGGCATGTCCAGGGAGCCCTCAGCCTGCCTGATGCAGGGCTCGCAGACGGGTTGGATGAGTGGTCAAGAGGACTGATTTATGTCTCTCCCCTCATGGTTGGGGAAATCTCTAATCAAAATTAGACAATTATATTTTAAATGGCCAAATCCCACTGTAGCCATATAGACGATCCACTTCAGTGCATAAGCATATATTTTACTTTTATTTCAGTGGGACTTTAACAAGCATTTGGAGTCAAATGCTGTCTTAAATTCTTTGTTGGCTAGAGGTAGTTGAGACATGACTTCCTAAATTTGTACCACAATGCAAAGGGGGAACTGCAACTTTTTAAATTTTTTTTTCCTTTGAACAGGCACTTGTGAGTGTAGGTGATGCAGAAGCTGATATATAGACATAGGAACCCAAGTCTGAAACAAATGGTGTATTAAAATAATATTACTGTGAGCTCCTTCCAGAGTGTGTCTCCACAGTAACATCACAATCGTTGGTAAACAAATCAAAAATGTGCATTTTCTAGAATCGGAAGAAATGCTTGATATGCAGCAATGCAGCAATGCAGTAGAGAAGGGTTGGCAAATGTACTACACTAATAGCCTGGCAACAGCATTACTTCTTGAAGCTTTGAACAAACTATTAATTGTGACCATTTTCAACCATTCCTAAATGAGCCCTTAGTTGTTTTGAGTTAACTAGATGTTTGTCCTTGCACCTGGAAATGAACCCAAGTAAAAAATGTTTGGAATTAGTCAATATATGAAACACATGATGAAAAAACCTCTAGGTGACCGCACTGGTTGTGCAGCTTTGTACAAACATTTATTTTTCCCGGGATTGATGTGTATTGAGCGTAGCTGGCTGTTCCACTCGCTTGCTTGTTTTACTCTTCAAGAGTCTATTGTTCGTCTGTTCTGCAAACACTGTAAGGATCTGTCCTGATCTGTAGTCCTAAGACTTGCTGCAAGTCTCCCTTGATATCTTTCTCATAACAGCTAGGACAACAAGAGGAGTTTTATACTGTGATTGAGGTTGTGCCATCCCACAGGTTTGCTGAAAGGGCGTTACTGAGGTTCAAGAGGGCATAGGGAGCTGGTGGTGTACCTATAGTTGGTGTTTTATGTCAGGTGATGGCATATGAAAAAACACTTGGTGAAATGGAAGCCTTTACTGGCATTGCACTGCATAAGATATCAGCCCTATCTGGCCTCTGTAGGATCTGCAGCAGGAATCAAGTCTTGTGCCTGTATATTACAAGACGCTGGGACTGAGTTTTCTTAGGGGACTTCTGTCTTTTGAGTGCTCTTCTGTGCCAACTTGGGCAGGAGTCCTCGCAGTCTCCCCAGTGAAGGACTCCCCCAAGGAGCCCTGGGAGATGGTGAGGGAGGAACCAGCCAGGGTTACACTGTACATCTTCTAATTGTTTCTCATTTAGTGACCTTATGCAGCACCACCAGCTGAGGAAACCTGCCCGTGAGCCTGGCTGCGATCTGTCCCATGTCTCTGACATTCTGCTTGTTATCCTGCCAGTTACTGCAAAATGCCATGTTGAAGCCAACCCTGTTTATACCACGTGTAGTTACTTTTGTTTGCAACTCTACACAACAAGCTGAGACAGGTTCCTCCCACATTGTAGCACTTATAAAATGGGTCCTGTGTAATCATACCTCTCAACTCTAACCAGGGGGCACTGAAAACGATTTCTCTCTCTTTAATAGAGTCTTATTTTTGTGCTATGGCTGGAATCTTGCTCCTCTGTCTCGAAAAGAGTCACAAGGATGACTTACACAATCATAGCTGGCAAGACTGTTTCCTTGCTGAGTATATGACAATATATACCCCACCGCAGCCTCTTACGGGCAACGTGGGACTACAGTTATTCACTAGCCCTTTATTAAATATCACAAGACTCCTTGGTCTGGAGAGTGAAGCTGTAGGGCCCTCTTGTGGGAAGAAAACAGCAGTCCTTCTTGTGAAAAGTATACACATGGGTGAAAACCTGCAGTGAATGTGTGCTGTCATCTATCGAAGCGTTGTACTGTGAGACACATTTGTTGTGTGACAGCCTGGGCATCTTCCATTGGTGCTCCAGTCTGATTCCTATCTGCAGGTTTGGAAACCAGAAAGGGTTGTATTTATAAACCTCAGCCCTGCATATAGCTGCTGACCTCTCTGCCTCTCTCTCTGATCTTCCAGGTTTTTTTTTTCTCTACCCTAGTCATGAATGTTAACTCCTAAAACCAACGTACTTGCTCTGTTCAACCCTGCCCAGCAGTGATGGCACTTCCTTCATACGTGGATCAGTTTAGTCCTTGCCACAGTCATGCCATGACCTGGGGACCTGCCACATCCCCTTTTCTCCTCTAGCTGGTGTCCACAGTTCCTCATGACCCAGACCAACTGCACTTCCACCAAGGGGGAGTGTGGCTCAGTGGCCTCACCTCTTTGTGGCATGACCTCACCTCTCCACTTCTTGCCTGCTGTCATGGAAAGACCTTGGCATGGATTCCTGGAGGCTTCAAACTCCTTTTGTGTCTTTGCACCTGCTTCAAGGAGTCCGCATCTTGGCCTGGGGTGTTACCCATATGTTTAGAGGAGCTGTGCACTGGCTGCCAGCAGTGAAGGATGCCAGAGCTGGGGCCCAAGGCAGGCAAAGCTAGGACAGGCACCTGCTTTATGTCAAATCTGTGGACAGGAGACGTCAGGTTTTAGCTCCTGTGTATGCCTAAAAAGTTAGTGAGGGGAGTCATGTCTGGATTCACTCTGGGCAGGCAACGGCAGAAGTTGCACGTTGGACCTTTTTTATTGAGGTGGCGAATGACACTGTGAAGGGCAAGGCATGACTACAATTCAAAAATCTTTGACCCAAGGGTTGCATAGCTCCCTGACACAAAACTTGTCACACTGAGTATTTGAATATCTAACTCAAGTGTATTTGAATATCTAACTCTGTCTCTCTTAGTCACATCCAGAAGCTCTGGACCTTTTCCTATAGAAGATTTCTGACCTCCAACACTCTTTAAGGTAGGATGATGCCTGTTTGCTACTCAATACTCTGATAGCTGTATTGTTCAAGAACAAAGCAAAACAACAACAACCAGCCCCTCTGAAGCTCAAGTTAGGAAAAAGATTGTTGTCATTATTTTATCATTTTTATTACTATATTGCTCGGTGTTTGCATATTTTCACTTGCTGTTTGATCTCAGTACATATCTACCTCTTCTGTGACAGCTTCATATCCTCAGGCATCCCATCTATTTAGCTGCAGCAAATAATCTCTTAAATTACAACTGAATCACACTCTTTCTTTTATATGTACAGGTAAAACTTTCTGCTACAGTTGTCTCAAATATTGAATTTCATAATATATATAAGCCAATCAAGGATATCTTGGAAGTATTTACATTAATGCAAATTCTAAGAATCAAAAATATGAGAAATGAGATAATGTGATTATACTTGGAAAGTATGGCACACACTTAAAACTCGATTTCAGAATAATTGATACAACATAAACTTTTGTCTTTTTTTTGGTCTTTTTTTCTTTCTGGAGCTCCTTTTTTATTTTTTTCTGATGTCAAAATGCCTAATTTGCATTAATTTTTTCATAAAGTAATAGTCAAACTCATAAATGAGTGTGGGCCAGTGTTGTAGCCAAATCTTCTATTAATTAAAAATGTTATTAATGGGTTCTAAAATCTACTTGATCCTGACATGGACAGTTTGCTGCTTTTTTGAGTTAAGGGATTCCCCCAATAATCTATTCTTGCCACTGTTTTGGAAGGATGTAGAAGATAAAGAGTTATCTCTTGAAAGACATGACAAAAATTGACAAACCGATGAAGTGTAGAGGAGGAATGCTTCAAGAGAGGAGACTATTTACCTTTTCTTATTTGATGTTCTTGTATGGGTGTACAAGGCTTTTTGGAGCAAAACCTGTATTTTGGCAGAATGTCTTACCCTTGTCATGGAAACCATAGGAGCAGAAACAGTGGGCCTGAGATTCTATAGTTTGGAGTAAATTGGTTTGGAGTGTGCTGAGGGCTCTTGAGGGAAGTGTTACTGGTTTTGGAACAAAAGCTATTGATGAACTGATGAAGATATTCAACCCAAAGCACTGAACTCTGCTGTATATGCTGCTGACATGGAGCCTGAACCTCACAAACTGTAATAAGACACCAAAAAATAGAACAAACACTCCATCACCTCCACCAACAAAGAAATACAGATCACAAGTTCTGGAGCTAGCACAGGACCTCAGGAAAAACCTAGCAATATTCCACCAAAACCTATTGCATACCTGGCTGCAACTCTGAATTGTCTTTTTCCTGGGATTACCACAAACTAAATGAAATAAAAATGAATCTTTAGTTTCTTATATGATCTGCTAAACTTGAGAGCTTGGATTCTAGGAAAAGCACCGTGACTCAGGAGACTGGTGTTATTTGAAGTAGCAGAAAATCTTAGGAAGGAGGATCAGGCAGCCTATTTTTCTGCCCTGAGGGCAATCATGTATATCACTGAAAAATCCCAAATCTGTGTGACTTTAGTAGAGCTTTATATTTATTTTGGGCAGTGTGTAAGGTATTGGAAGAAGAAACTCAATTCACCTCGGTTCACTTCTGTCTCTCCAGGACAAAGCATACTTTGAAAATTAAATTCCCTTTGATTTCCATAGTGTGCTTTGACTAAAATGCTATGTGAAATCTATAAACCAGTGAAGGAATTGTACTTACAGAACTGACATAACATTTTATTTCCTCCTGCAATAGTGCTTTGCAGGGCCTGCCTTATATCTAACAGGAGGTGGCACAGCATTAAGAGTCCTGGTGGTCTTACTCTGCCTTACGCCTTGCTGGCAAAGTCCCCAGTTTTCTGGTGTGCAGGGAGGCATTCCCTTTCTGTGCCCTTTTCAGCCATCCCAAATGTTTAGACTTGCGTTCCGAATCTGTGGTTGTAATGGAGACGGTTATGGAGCTGTTCCACAAGTATATATTTAAAGCCAGTTCAGCAACAGTCTAAAAATGTGTCTAAATTAAAGTATGACAAGGTAGCACCACCCAGAGATACCTTAGCTGTCTTGGAACTAGCTAATGCTGTGCAGGAAACCATATAGACATGGTGGTGCAATGCTTTCCTGGGGTTGTTTCAGCCCTGTTGAGGCCACGCAAGTTGGCCTTGGTACAGTTTTTTTTGTAAATTTGGCCCATTCCCTGAGCACTCCCACTAATTTGTTCAGAGCTAGTCTAGGTAGCACTATATAGCATTGTAGGTATGATTTCTGTGGATGGATTCCCCTTCCTACACCCCATAGCTAACCGCTGTATTATTGGGCTGAGCTGGGATATTGCTGTCTGATGTTCAGACAGTTCTGGCTCAAAATATGCATCCATTTCAGTGGGAAATGAGATGCTGAAAACAGGGTCCATAGGGTGCGATCCTGCACTGTTGAAGTCAGTTCACCACTGATTTCCATTGGGGAAAAATCAGGGATCCCATCAGCTGTCACTGCAATATTACTGTCAGCTAGTGGTAGGTAGCTGCAGGCAATGTGATTTGGAAGAACAAATTAGAGCAGACAGGGGTTAGATCAATATCTGAAGGATGATTATCTTGGTCAGCACAGAATTTTTTCCATAGCCGAATCCAATCTAAGCAATCTCTAAATATATCACGGACTGTGAAATTTCAATCCCTTTCCTGTCAGCCTGTTCGTATGAAGACGAATGACATGCCTGATGAAGTCAAAGGGCCTGATCCTACTGCTGCTCAAGTAACTCCTAAATCTCCCATTAACTTCTGATAAGCCCTGAAGGAGTCACTTTATCAAATTGCTCAATTAAACAGAGGCAGCAGATCCTTTCCAGGTGTAATGGGTTCAGAGTAGTTGCACGTGCACAGGCCTTCTCCCCAAAGGAAGGGATCATATCTGCAAGCTTTTGGAAATTTAAAACCAGACAAAAAGAAATGGAGATGATGTTCAGAATGAGAGTCCGCTATTTTAGGCAGCTCTTGGCTGGGACAGACTGCACAGATACTTGGTGAAAGCCACTTACTGTAATAGTTTATTGCAGGGGGCAAGTGCTCTCAGATGTGTGCAAATGTGCTTATGAGCTCCACTGCAGCCCCTTGCCTATGGCCAGGTATGTGCTCGGAGGAGGGAGGCACTGCTGGCCAGCATAATCTTCATCTAGGATGACATGAAGTTAAAGAAATGAGAAAACTGGGCAAAACTTGGCTTTCACATTGAGAAGAAGTTTGCCTGGGATCCAGCTGGGCTTTTTGCAGAAAAGTTGGCCACCAGGACTGACAGCTGGGACAGCCAGGTGGCCCCCCAAGGAGGGAGCAGGTTGAGGGCAGGTTTTGGGACGGTGTCCCTGGAGTACCTGTAGTGACGGACCCAGGCAACCTTATGGGACAATTAGAAAGGGGTGAACCATGTGTTTGCAGACATGTTGCAAACCTAAGACAAGATGATACGATTAATTGCTTTTGCAGTAATGATCTTGTGGATAAGTTTACCGCAGCACTCGTTAAGTACCTCTCTGGGAAGAACTATACTTCACTTAGGTGGAACCCCCCAGCCAGCGTTACGAGAAGCTTCCACTGTCACGGTGGGAAGAATGTAAAAAAAAAAAAGAGTGGAAATTCAGTCAGCAGATCTGCCCAGCAGGCTCCTCTGACTCCATGTTTGCTTTGCCCTCGATGTAATGACCTACATAATATACATATGAGCCTCTTCCTGGTTATTGCAGTAAATAAATATTTTGCCAAACTGAAAAAAATGAACAAAATTGATATGATAAGGAGGGTAAAATTTCAGGTATAAATATAGCCATCTTTAAAAATAGAGGCTTTAAACCCCTTTTGCATTGCTCACAGGAATTAATTCTGACTTCTATACAAACTCTGGTGTCTTAATTATATTAATCATTTAAATCTTTAACTGCCGCATGTTATTTAAAAGAGCTGCAAACAACTTTGGATACCTGTAGGGCTGCAACAGACATTTTCCTTATCACTACAATACATTAGTTTTTATTTCTTACTTCCAAAATATTATCAAATATTGTCAAATTCTGCAAAATTAAAAAAAAAAAAGTTGAGTTTTCGGTAGTCACTGGAGCTGAATAGTACTGGGAAAAATCAGTCAGTATTCACCTTTTTGGGTGTATAGTCTAGTTACAAAGTAATGGATTTTGAAAATAATCATGTCAGCAGCGATGCCTGGAAGCTCACCTGGGTGACGGATTAACCGTGCCATGGATGCAGAAACACACCAACACTTTTTCTCTATGTGCAGTCAGCTTGGACCCAGGAGCACACAAACTGGCTGCACCTTTTCCAAAACAGCTCCGGCTGGAGCCAGTCTACCTGCGGATGCTCAGTGTGGAGGTGCAAGCTGTATCTGCTGGGGGATCCAAGCCATGTTCCTCAGGATTTTTTAGGCATAACAATAACAATTCACTCGTGTTAGCTATAGCATTTGTAAGTAAAGCACACCAGAGAGGTTGGCCAACTCATTCATTAAAATAGGAAAAAAATGCATTTGAAGTGAAACACAGGGTAATAGCTACATCATTTCTTTATAACTCACAACACAGAGATTACTTGGGCCAGGTCCTGCATTTGTGAATTCAGTAGCAATTTTGCCATTGGTTCAGCACAAATGGGATGAAACCTGCTCAGGCTACACTGAAATCCTAAAATAAGGCTAATGTCAAAGAAAAGTTCTAATTAGGATTTGTCAATAGATGAAGCATTTTCCAATCCTACTCATTCAGATAGGAATAGTATAAGGCTGGCTAACTCTCTTGGGCATCCAGTGCTCAGCAGTACCAATGCTGGGCTCAGCTTGCTCCTCAGGAAAAATGGATGTGTCCAGTGGTTACATGGTGGGGGCAAAATATAAAGAGTTTAGGGCTGGTAGTAGAGGTAGTTCATGATGGCCCCATGACTTCCAAACAGGAGCATTTTCCTTTGCTCGGAGGCTGAAGCGGTGCTGCCTGGGGGGCAATCAGATTGCTAGATCAACTAACACTTGCATGACCTGTTCTGTGCAAGATCAACATCCTGGCTGGAAACAAACTGATTTTATTTGCAAAACTGAAACTCACTTCTAAGAGAAGGAATTTGGATCTGTGCTGTAGTTTAAGAAGGGACTTGATGCACTGGCTGATGAGTGGCTATTCAGCTACAGTTTACATTAATTTTACTTTGGTTTTTCAAAGAGATTAAATCAAATGGTCCATATCTGCCACATGTTGGATTATGCATGCTGTTATTTCTACAATGACAATTAGGTGATGTCATGTCTGCTTTGTTCTTTGGGCATTCTTCCCCACATCTGCTATTTTGTGAAGAACTTAACATTGACTAAACCAGGAACAGATTACTCTAACATCTAATTCTTCTTGTACAAATTAAGAGTTTGATCCTATGAAGAATTATTCTCATTGCTTGCTTTTGTGTACAATGGGTTGTCCCATTGAACTTGCAAAATGAATGAAGTTACGCTTATGCGTAAGTGCTAGAAGGATTCATGCCTAAATAATGAAAGTGAACACTGACAGTATATAATTATCCATAAGCTTTAACTATAAACACAGCAGAATCCACCTCCAAAATAAATGTAGGAAATGGAATGAAATGGAGAAGTCTGTGAGAGTATTTTTACTTTGCCTCATTCGCAGCAATTTTGCACTGTTAGTAATAACTGAACTGGTAATCTAAATTGCCTGCTGCTTGTGCTGTATATGAACTCTGGCACATGATTTGGTTTCTGCATCCATTTAGACACTTACTATTGCCAACAGATGTTAAAAGTGAGAGAGGGGAGGAAAGAAAGGTCTCTAAATAATTTCAGTGCACTTTTGAGACCCCAATTTATTGCTAACAGCCATCCATTACTATAAGAAAATTAATAGACATGATTCCCACCATACACATAGTCCATTGCCTTCAGAATGACCCTATCATTGCCAATCGAGATATATTTTGTCACTTACATGTCCTTAGTCTTCAGGTTTTACATCAATTCAGGTTTATTCAGAGTTGGCCCAAATACAGAATTTCAAGTTGTCAGACAATAATAAGTGTTGCTCAAAAATATCTAATGAACTGGAACTTTGAAAACAAAAATTACTCACAGAGGGCCTGTGGTGTGGAAGAAAATGTCGTTGCTGTTTCTTTCACCACTGCCAAAAGAGGAGTGTTTGTTGAATGCACAATCTCCAGAGGTCTACAGGTTGACTGTCCACCACGTTACCTGGGCTGGATACAACACTCCCAGGTTCCTGGGCTGCCATATTGCAATTTGAAGCCTGGTGTGGTAGGCTGTGAAGTTTTAAAGATCAAGATTTTCTTTCCAGAAATGGACCAGGAGATGTTGTTCAGCTACTTTCAACTTCAGCATCCTAGTTCTGTGAGCATAACGTGGGAGCCTGGAGAGCTGCGGTTGGAACTAGGACCTCATGGGTCTCAGGCAGCTGACTTCACAGTCACCTCTCTCAGCCAAGAGGCACTACTCGAGGGATCCATGCATGCAAGGGACTCCAACCTGCCGCTGTGGAGCCGTGGCCCCAAGAGCCCCGAGGTCTCCAAGGGCAAACAGGCCCAAGTCTTGGCTGTGGAGGGCAGGGCTGGGAAGACCAAGGTGCCTGGGTCTCTCCAGCTTCCTGTAGAAGCATTGAGCCCTCTTCATTATTCTCTGAAGCCAGCCAAGTTTCTGTGGGAGAGATGCCTGTGGTCTACTAAGAGCTCAAGAAACTTGAGGTATTTCCGTTGAAGAACTTAAGGTTTTTCAATTACTTTCGTCAGTTTCAATGAATTTCATTCCTGAGCTTCATGGTTTGATTTTTTGAATTTTTACTTTTATTTCCCTTCCAAATTGTAAAAATTAAGATGATTTTATTACTTTTGAGTAATTTTGGGGACTTCACAAGTACTGGTATGAAACTTTAGTATTGTAAGTACTAGCAAGAACCTTTATCTCTATCAGGAGAGAGGAAATAAATCAAATATGGTCAGATTTGTCTCCTTCCCCTATGTATAAAATGCCAGTATGGCCTACACCTGAGATATTAAAGACTTATACTCATCCTGTTTTCTTTTAACATTCTATATTGAATTACTTTAATTTATATAATTTTGGGGAAAATTCTGAATGTAATTTTTTCTCTTCCCATAAAGATTCTGGGAGTGGTGTTTGTTCTTTTAATCTTAATGGAACTTTTGTGCTTGGAAAATGTTTTGTGGCTGCATGTTCCTTCATGCTCCCACTTAAAGGTGAAATGTTTGTTTCAAAGTACATGCCGCAAGATTTCATAGATACCACAATTTTGACATTCTAAATGATGCATTAATTGAAACTTTAAAGATATCAGTCTTGTGCTTTCATTCTGGATTATTTCTGATTCTAGTGAAGGATTCTGTGTGGATTACAGATTTCTTTTGCCTTGTTGACTGGATCTTTCCAGCTATGTCTACAATATTTTGAACTTTCTACAATCTTACAATCTACATGGGGCATTGCATGAGGCAGCAATCCTGCAGCTAGAATAGTAGGCAGATAATTAAAGATCATACCGTGATACATCAGCACAGGGAGGCCAATTTAATATGTCAAGGCAATCTGAAGTCTAGTATTTTTTTGCCTTTACAAATTTTAAATGAATTAATCTTATTTGATAATTGCATGCCTTTTGTGTACTAGAGGGAGAAGTCAGAGGATACATTTCTAGAATAAATGAATCATTACATCTTTAGAAAACAAAAAAGAGTTTGAATTTTAGTTCATGAGTTTTCTGAAGTTATTCCTCCAGCTTAGTATTTGCCCTTCATACCTACTGAATGCAGAAAGTAGGGTTTGATAGACTCATCAATTTGTAAAAAAGTTTGTTGTTTTCATTTGCTCTGCTAGGAAAAGAGTACTCTCAGATATCTCTGAGTCACACAAACAGCTACCCCAAATAATGATAAGTCTTTTATATGAAATGTAACTATTAAATGAAGCAATATTTTTTTTAAAAAAAGCTTTTTACTATATTAAGCATAAACTGAAGCTACCTGAAAACTACCATTCATCTCCAATACAGTAAATATCCCTATTAGATAAATATCTCCATTCTTAGATTTTCCAGAGCTATGGCTGTGACCTGTGCCGTACTCTTGCTTGTATTGGGCCAGGACAGTTTCTGAGTAGGTGGGGGGAGGACTTTCATCATAGCACAGCTTTCTAATGCGAAGTTATCTGAACAGGTACTGAAGCTTATTGGCAGTTTCACAATTTTGAACAAAATAAGGAAATTATAATCTATTCATGCTGTCTTTTTCTGGGGTTTCTACACACTACTTGACTTTGAATTTTTGAACCAAGGTAAAGCTAACCATAATGGATGTATTTACACTTCTCCTCTTGGGAATTAGATAAGAAGCAGGAGCGCTGGTATGTTTTTCAAGCTTAGGTCTCTGGTTTTGGGCTCACACCAAGATAATCAACTCACAGAGCCTCTGAGACTGCAAGCGATGTGAGATGACCCATCTCAGAGCACAGATGAAGCTGATGTGTGCTCCTCCCTAATCACTCACAACTGATGAAGACCTAATTTTTCTAAGTAATCCCTGATTTTTTGAGTAATCTCTGATACGCTCTTTCCTTGATCTGCCACCAGATCGGTTGCAGTGGTTGACTGTGGCATTGCTGCTTGTTGACAGTCAGCTGTTCTAGTCAAGCCATATAGACATTATGTGTTTCTTGTCATCTTCTTCTCCTAGCTTTCCCTTTTTACTAAGAGTAGCCAAGACCATTTCCATGATCTTCCTCTGACTATCCAATAGATTTATAAAATGTTTTCTTATTACTTCTTAAATTACTTGCTAATTGCATCTCGTTTTGTGTTGCTTTTCATGTCTTTGTGTGCTTCTGCTTTGTTTTAATTCTTGTTTTAGCTGTTTGAGCTATGTTTTGCTGTCTAGTTCCTCTTGATATTTCAGGTTATTGAAGACCTCTGATTTAGCTGTGTGCCTCTTTTGTTTCCTCTGATTTTTCTGCTTTTTTTCTTTATTCAAATGCTTTTATTTTTTTTCTTTTTAATTTAAAATGGAATTACCACTTTGCACAATCCCTTTCCTTTACATATGTTTCTACAGGATGTTAACCGCCAGCGCCTTAAATTTATTCTGCTTAACTTTCTTGAAGGTTTTTATTCTGCATTTCTTCTTTGTTATAAGAAAAGCCCCTAACCCCCCTGGACACCCCTGCCTGCCACTTCCACCATTTCCCTGCTAGTGAAAAGCAAATCCATAAAAGCCTGTCTTCCAGATGTGTTCTCTAAAATCTACCCACAACACATACTGGGAAGTCTGGGTGAGATTCCTCAAACCCAACAGAGATGTACGTGAGTAAATGAACATATGCACAGTCCTGAGATCACTCATTTTCTTTATGGGCAGTATTAAATAGCAATTTGGAGTAAGTAGGAGTAGTAAATAGTAATTTTTTTTATTGAATGTCATTTGTCTCATCATAAATTGGTATCTGAATCAATGAATGATGTTCTAGAAGTGCCCATTTCTCAACACTGAATACAAGGAGAGCCTTGGGTTGCTAGTTCATATATAGATTTCAATACTGCAGGTATCCTAGGTCCCACCTTCTGCTGTCTGATGCAGCCCCTTAGTGGCAGATGCTTGGGGAAAGTGTCCCATTAATACCCATCCTTGTGCTTGCATGGCTCTGTTAGCTCTAGAAAAGAGAAAGAAAAAAACTCCATCCATCCATCCATCCATCCATCCATCCATCCATCCATCCATCCAGTGCCAGGTTTAGTGGACAAAAATGCACAGCGGGCCACCTAGCTCCCTATGTGTTAGTTCAGTGCTTGCAGTCCTTTTCTCATGGGTAAGATGGTGGTCACAGGGGTCTTCCCGATGTTTTCATAGTCATGTTGCAATATAAAATGACAGGGAAAACAAAGCATGGTGGTTACTGATTTCTTCATTTGCATCTGATTCATTTCAATGTCTGCTTAAGGTGTTGGGTTTCTGTGTTCAACAGGTTCTCTGAACTTACACAACCCACGTTCAAGGGAAGTGAGAGCCAAAAGCCATTACAGCATTGATCCCAAGGCTATTGTCGGTGTTGGAACAAGTCCTAGTTGAATGTAATTTCTTCTTAGCACAAGGGCTCACATCTTGGGAATAAAAGCAAATACTGTCAGACTGCAAGACAATTGACTTTTCTGGTTGCAATGTAGTTAACGCTATTGAAATCTCAGAGAAAAAAAAAAAAAGCAAAGAAACCACAAAAGGTTCAAATTTAGGACTACGCACCTTTCTTTCACTACCTATCTCAAGAGAAGTATATCCATTAGAAATAGGGTTCCAGATGCCAAAAACAATAGAAATGCAGACTTTAAGGTCTAGCCAAATTGTGGTTAAAGTTATTTCTCTGTGGATCACCCTCAGTCATTAATTTTAAGGCTGGACATTCTCCAAACTCTGTGGTTGCTTTGCAACAAGGGGTAAGAGCCCAGTGATTAGATGCCTTACATTTCACTGTTTTTTCTAATACATCCAGTTGAATGAAAATTATGATTTCAGAACTCTGTTGCTTTCTGAAGGAAAAGCAAAGGAATAGTGTAAACCTGTTGAAAATGAACACAAGTATACAAAATAGAGAAAAGCAGTTTATATAAATCAATACAGCTCAATGGTTTGGATCAAGTACACGTGGTCTTCAGGATTTTCATTTTAATAGACAGAAAAATGCTGTGGTCAAATGCTCTCAACATAATTAAATTCATAGGAAATCATTTCATTTCAATATAGATTGTCAGGAAAAGGTGATTCCTTTGGAGAACATAGGAAAAGAAGCACATGAAAGACTTGCCCTTCCATATAAAGCATTGTGAATTGCGCTATTCTTCAGAGGCATTTCTATAAAGAAATCAGTAAACAGACGAGCAAACAGTCTGCTTCCAAAGCAAAAATAATCCTTTATGACAGACTCTCCACAAAATTAAACTCTCATATTAAAAGATGCTGCTGAAAAGCACAAGGAAAGCTTGTAGGTTTTTTTGAAAATAGCTTTTTTTTAAAAAAATACTGATTCAGTAGAAGGAATTTATATTTTAAACTTCAAAGGAACAGAGTGAATAGAAGTACAGTTCTCTCTGCTAAGAAGCATAGCAATTTTTTGGAAAAATTATTTTAGGGTATGCTTTATTAGGAAATACCAAAATTCTATTCAGCTTATGTTTAAAAGCCCGAGATACCTTGCTCAGGATTTTTTCTACAATATTCCTTGACTTCTGCTTGTAATCTTTGTATTGTATGAGAAAATGGCCTTTCACGTAATCTAAAGATATTTGTTCACATTAAAATATTACAATCTTAAGCTAAAACTTCTTAAAGAAGATTAGGGTTTTGCTCAGAAAATTGATCACTGCAATTCAGGGAGTATCTTTATAACTAACCTTGTTCTTGTACTCCTAAGCTCTTATTCTTTTAAACACTTCTTAACATCTGCTGATGGCCACTATAGTAGAAAGGACACTAGGTGACATAGGTCTTTATCTGACCAGTGTGGATTTCTGCACAAGAGACCTCCTAGTCCTGCTGGGGTCAGTGTTAAAATTCCCACAGAAAGTAGGCGAACTCTCAGGTAATCCTGGGTTGCTTTTTGGGGTGTCTTTGGGGTGCATTCAGGATATAATACAAAAGGAATGCTACTGGCATAACAAGCAAGCAGCAGCGTAACCTGTGTTGCTCTTGGACAAGTGTAGGATCACCCGCTCTTCTCTCATTTGAAAGAAAATTCAGACTCATCTACTTTCCTCGCAAAATCACCCATAAGTTTACTCCACAGGTTGGTGTGAATCCCACAGATGCCACTGGGCTAAAACTAGTATGACTCCACTATCAGCCTCTCCTGACCCCATACCTGCTTGGGCTATCCCCACCTTCCTTTATCCTGGGTCTAGTGCCTGGTCAGCAGTTCCACAGCATTTCCATGTTGTGGATACTCCACAGCTGTGCCACCATCTCCAGTACAGGTTAGCCCAGATGCTTTTCTTGCATATCCCATCCCCTTTGTTGCTGTAAAAATGACATTAACTCAAATGGGGTGAGTTAAATTTGGATTCTTATGCTCAGCTTTGAACAGCCAGACTTTAGTTGGTTTAAGGAAGACCTTTTATACTACTTTATACTACTTATATTCAGTACCAGGACTGGTCTTTAACATCTTCGTCAGTGACATAGACAGTGACATAGAGTGCACCCTCAGCAAGTTTGCTGATGACACCAAGCTCTATGACACCAGGCTGGAGAGGTGGGCCCATGCCAACCTCATGGAGTTCAACAAGACAAAGTGCAAGGTCCTCCATCTGGGTCAGGGCAATCCCAAGCACGGATATGGGCTGAGCAGTGACTGGCTTGAGAGCAGCTCTGAAGATAAGGACTTGGGGGTGCTGGTGGACAAGAGGCTAAACATGAGCCATCAGTGTGCACTTGCAGCCCAGAAAGCCAATCGTACCCTGGGCTGCATCGAGAGAAGGGTGGCCAGCAGGCTGAGGGAGGCGATTCGCCCCCTCTGCTCCACTCTTGTGAGACCCCACACCTGGAGTACTGCGTCCAGTTCTGGAGCCCCTACTACAAGAAAGATACGGACGTGCTGGAACGTGTCCAGAGAAGGGCCACGAGGATGATCTGAGGGCTGGAGCACCTCTCCTACGAAGACGGACTGTGAGAGTTGGGGCTGTTCAGTCTGGAGAAAAGAAGGCTCAAAGGCGACCTTATTGTGGCCTATCAGTATCTTAAGGGGGCCTACAAGAAAGCTGGTGAGGGACTTTTTAGGATATTGGGTAATGGTAGGACTAGGGGGAATGGATTAAAACTAGAGATTGGTCGATTCAGAATGGATGGGAGGAAGAAGTTCTTCACCATGAGGGTGGTGAGACACTGGAACAGGTTGCTCAGAGAAGTTGTGGAAGCCCCATCCCCATGGAAGTTTTTAAGGCCAGGCTGGATGGGGCTCTGAGCAACCTGATCTAGTGGGAGATATCCCTGCCTGTGACAGAGGGGTTGGAACTAGATGATCTTTAAGGTCCCTTCCAACCTTGACAACTCTATGATTCTACTTTCCCATATCTCCAGTGGTATTATTTCCTTTGCCCTTTTTTTATCCCCAAAACTTTTCTAAAACTGAAAAAATGTCATAACTATCATTACACATCAAATAATATGCAAAGTATCCCCACAAAGATGTGAAAATAATTCTGTGTATGTGTCAAATGCTTGATTGCTTCTTAGGAACTGTTACAGCCTGTGAAATAGTGGCTGGATATTTTTAAATCTTTTATTCACTTGATAGTCTAGCAAGTATTTTTTATGTAAATCAACTGCACAGAGTGTTTTTACTGTCAATGTAGTCTATAAAATACATTAAAATTAAATTGAACTAAATTTTGGGGGGCATAAAAATAGGCAGTGGACTTTAATTTCCAGAGGGGGGCATTATAGACCCCAGCTGGATGCTGTCAATGAACTCACGGTCATTGAAATTATAGGACTCTATGAAACTCCCTATAAGGCTGGGCTGCAAGTGCTTTGACTGATTTTTTATTTCCATTTTCCAGGTGGTTGAACCACAGGGCTTTTATGAAAAGGAAAGTCTTAAACAGCTAATTAGACTAAAGCTTTCTAAAGAACCCAATCCTTTAGGCTAAACCATTTAGCAAAGATTTGCTCACTACGGTTTCAAGTCCTGCAGGTTTTGATTTCCCCTCTTTCAGGGGCTGCCTTGCAGATATACATGGGAATATCCAGCTTCATGGCATTTCAGAAAGGGCAGCTGAACACAGAAATATTGATGTTTAGCATCACTGGAAGTTGTCATGCCAAATGGTAGGTAGCAGTAGCCCGTAATGCTGGGGCAAGCAGCATTCCCAGTGATTTCCATTAGTGTGCAGCATGGGCTGTAGGGAATATTCCTGCGTGGGAATTTATTGCCCCAGACGTGCTTAAAGCACTGATTTATGTTTCAGTCCTGCAAACCTTGTGCATGTGGTTAGTTTAAAACATACAAGTAAACTAAAGTACATAGGGGTGATCTTTCCAAAGTGGCAACGCTCAGGCCATTGCAACCAACTGGGGAATAAGCCAGGCCAAACAGAGCAGTGACAAATGTTTGTTAGCTGCTTCCCAAGATGTGAAATGTAAGACTGACCAACTTGAGTGTATGTATACCAGTGCAAGCAGCCTGGGGAATGAACAGGAGGAACTGGAACTCTGAGCCCAGTTAGAAAGTTATGATATCATAGCAATAACCAAAAAATGGTGGGACAACTCACATGACTGGAGGATTGCGATGGACAGCTATAGGCTGTTTCATAAAAATAGGCAGGGAAGAAGAGGAGGAGGAGTTGTGCCCTATGTTAAGGAGAAACTTGAATGTATAAAAGTCAACTATAGTGATTGTGGAAACCCTATCGAATGCCTTTGGGTCAAGATTAAAGGTGTCATCTTCAAGGGGGATCTTACAGTACGCATCTGCTACCAACCTTCAAACCAAGATGAAAAGACCAGAGAAGCAATATTTGTGTCACTTAAGAAACCTTTGGGTCAACAGAACTTGGTTCTTATGAGTGACTTCAACTACCTAGACTTTTGTTGGAAGAACAAAATGTCACTGCTCGCCACTTGGACATCAAGCTATTGACCGCAACACTTTGAGTGCAACTGTCCAGTTAGTTCCTTATCCATCAAGTGGTCCATATGTGAAATCCATGTCTCTCCAATTTAGAGACAAGAATGTCATGTGGGACAGTGTCAAATGCTCTGCTTGCTCCATGTAGACGACATCTGTTGCTCTCCCCTTATCCACTGATGCTGTAATGCTGTTGTAGAAGGCCACTAAATTTGACAGGCACAATTTCCCCTTAGTGAAGCCATATTGGCTGTTGCTGATTGACTGCTTATTTCCCATTTGCCTTAGCAGAGTTACCAGGAGGATCTGCTCCATGATCTTGCCAGGCACAGAGGTGAGTTTGAATGGCCTGTAGTTCCCTGAGTCCTCCTTTTTTCCCTTTTTTAAAGTAGAGGTTATGTTTTCCTTTTTCCAGTCAGTGGGAACTTCACCACACTGCCACAGCTTCTCAAATATCATTGATAGTGGCTTGACAACTTCAACCAGTTCTCTTAGGACCTATGGATTAATTTCATCAGATCCCATGGACTTGTACACCTTCAGGCTCCTCAGCTGGTCTTGAACCTGGTCTTCTCATACAGTGGGCAGTACCTCATTCTCCCAGTCCCTGCCTTTGCCTTCTGCAACTTGGGCGGCATGGTTAGAACCCTTGCCGGTGAAGACTGAGGTAAAAAGTTGTTCAGTACCTCAACCTTCATGTCCCAGGTGACCAGGTCTCCCATTTCCTTCCTGAGTGGGCCCACATTTTCGCTAGTCTTCCTTTTGTCACTGATATACCTATAGAAGTTCTTGTTGCTCTTGATGCCCCGGTCTGATTTAACTAAATCTGGGCTTTAGCATTCCTAACCTGATCCCTGACTAATCAAATACTTTCTCTGTAATCCTCCCAGGCTACGTGTCCTTGCCTCCACCCTCTGTAGGCTTTCTTTTTCTGTTTGAGGTTTTCCAGGAGGACTGAGAAGCCTGCCATATGAGGGAAGACTGAGAGAACTGGGTTTCTTCAGCCTTGAGAAAAGAAAGCTTAGGAGAGATCTTATGAGCACGTTCCCATATTTAAAGGGTGGCTACAAAGAAGATGGAGACTCCATTTTTTACAAGAAATCACACAGACAAGACAAGGATTAATGGGTACAAGTTACTTCTGGGGAGATTCCGACTGGACATCAAGAGGAAAATTTTTCACAATGAGAACATTCAAACATTGGAATAATCTCCACAGCAAAGTGGTGTATTCTCCAACAGTGGACATTGTTAACATTCACCTGGACAGGGTGCTGGGCCATCTTGTCTAGATTGTGTTTCTGCCAAGAAAGGTAAGACCAGATGATCCTTGAAATACCTTCCAACCTGCTATTCTATGATTCTATAAAGTAAATCCTATTGGTGTTGATATACAGAGCATCCATTTAGAAACTGTAAAATTGATATCAGTCTTCTTTGGTTTTGTTTTTAAGTTTGTATATCCCTATTACTGAGCAGATTATAAGACCCAGTTGACACTGAGTCATTTTTTCCAGCACTTACTCTTGTTTTGTTAGTTGGAACAGTATGACTACAGGATGGAAAGTTGAACATCTCTGTATTACAGGCTCAAGCTGGATGATTTATGAGCAATGTGTGGGGTAAGATTTTAGAGAAATATAAATTATACCTGTTCATCGTGTTGACTTCTTTTAATGTTTCCCACATGTTACTATGACAACATTTATGGGATATATATTTTAATTTCTGTTGCACAGAGGAAGTGTGTCAGGTCTGCACATTTCACTTGATTTTATGGCTCAGTGCTGTGCCTAATGTAGGTTGTAAATCTTCTTGGAAAAATATATAAGAGGGTTTTCATCACAGTGGCTCTCCTGGCAATTCTGAAGTATTTAATAAGCATAATTTAAATTTTAAAAGAACTTTTACACCCTTTGTGATGTGGAGACTTCTAAAGTGGGGGCAGCAAATGCTGTACGGAAAAGCAGAAGCTTTATGGTAACAATTGCTGAACACACGACACAGTTAAACACACTATTAAAACCCTTACATCTATTAACCCTGGAAAAATATCTTGTGGACAATATTTAATTTCCTATTTTCCTTATGGTGGGTACAGGATAGTTTTTAAACTTCCAGCTTTATTTTTTTTCTTTGTGGAAAAAGTGGCTTAAAAAGTTCTTTGTAGTTCTCTGAACATCTTTTCCTTGGGACTTGAAGGATTTTCATGACAGTGAGATTTTTCTTTAAAAAAAATAGATGTAAAAACTAGATGGGACTTTCTGAATTGGGTTAGACAGCCTCAGTTTCTGCACCATAAGCTGTTATTCTACATGGCAATTAGTTTGCATACGCAGCTGAAACCAATGCCGAGAAAAGTGACAGCGAGCTGTGCTGATAAGTTGTTGAATGGAATTATTCAGCAGGCCAAAACCCATTAATCACAGGGAACGTTCTCCCTGTGATACTTCAGTGTGTAGTTAAATAAGACTCCACTTATTTATTTACTTTTCAGTGTAATTTTTTTAATCAGAGTGGGAATATTAACTGTAGAGATCCCCACCCAAAATAAAATCTCCTCCAAATCACGAAGTTAGAACTAAACCATAATTACCCATAAAGAATGGTTTAGTAATTTCCTGTCATTTCCCACCAAATTAAATTTTTGCCTTGCAATACTGCTATACAAAAATGCCAGTCCTGTCTCACATATAGTAAGTGGAGCACCCTGTATGAAGGCTCCATTCTCTCTCCTTTTCCTGTTCTAACACAGCTGTATTCGTAAAGGAAAGGAGAAAATCCACATCCGTCTTCTTTCAGTCTATTTTTTGATATCACTCTCATCTTGTCCTTGCAGCTGCTGTAGCTTTTGCACGTGGACTCTTAATAAATCAGTGGAATATCAGCTTGTTTAGGACAAATGGCCGCAGATGTTTATTTATATTCACATATACGATGGACTATAGAGGTATAATGATATCCTTGTCTTTCTAAGTACTTGGCCTTTTTCCGTTGCCTGCAGCCCATGCTGTTCTATGCCTCTGGGCATACCGTTGCAGGTTAGTTCTGTTCTCCTACAACTTTATTACTTCTTGTAAAGTTGTGGTATTTTAAAAAAGTGCGTCTCTCAGGGAATTTACACCCTAGAAACACCTGACAAATGTAGTTAGCCAAGGGTTTTCTGGACCCCCCAAAATACTCCTCACCTGACCTTCCACCAGTGGGAAGTACCACAGCTTGAAGATTAGCTGATGCTTCATCACTCAGCTAGAAACAGCTTTGAAGGCCACCTGAGGGGGCAGGAATGACCTCCCACATGCTACCCACTGCTCCTTTGAGAATGGCAGCTATCAGCGGGATAACAAATTTGGAGCTAACTCACTGCCCAGCTGTGGCAGAGCTTTTATAAAAGACCGTGCCTTTATTGTGACTCCTGAAAGTGCAGGAGTGGTGCTAATCTTTCACTCAGGCTCTGTGGCCTGCCTGGGATCTCCTGTTTGACATGGACCGTGAGGAAAGTCGCTTCCTGGAGGCCACCAGAGCATGAGCTAAGATCTGTGACCTCCTTTACTCACAGGGCCAGCTACTGGGACGTGCTTTCTTCATCCTCTGCAGCAACAATGTGGTACTATAAATCACACCATGGCTTTCCTTTTTTTTTTTTTGCCAAAAAAGCTTGGACCATATGATCCCTTCAAACCTGGTATTCTATGATTCCATGCGTCTATTCTTTTCAGTTTATGCCTGGCCTGTTTGGATTGTTGCAGATGTTTCAAATTCATCCTGCATTTTGACTGAGATTTTTTTTTTCCTCATTTGGAAAATTATACAGGCTTCTTTTTGCAGAAGAGGCTTGCTTCATTTTGTAACACTAGACAGACTGACGGAACAGGAGGGAAAAAAAAGCTTTGCTCAGAGCTTCGCAATTTCTTCATAAGAATATAGACACTAATCTAATTTCCTACGTGATTTTCAGACCTTAAAGATAATATCATATTACTGGCCATGCCAGTCTCACATAATGGACCAGAATAAGTCCAACCTTTTCGTCTGGCAGACGTATACCCAAATTGCAAGTGTATGCCAAAGCACAAAGGACAGATTTGTGTGGGGAAACTTGAGTCTATTCTGCTGTCTCTAGGGAACTTTTATAGACATCAGCTGGAAAGCAAACAAAATTTTGACAGGGTCAGGTTTCACCACCTGTGTTAAGGGGAAGCACTGGTGGTAAGTTTGTGTATATTCTCCTGGAGATGCTAAAACAATGGTGCAGAAACAATGGTGCTTTCACCTGTGTTAAATGGTGTAGGAAGAAAAGAAGTGAATAAACATACTGCTGTGCATTTTCTCTGAAGAATATGCTGAAAATTATAAAGGAGTAAAGTATAACATACATTTCTGGTTTTTCCAAGGGATCATGCCAACATAGGATAATATTGTTAAGCATTTCATAGAATCATAGAATTATAGAATAGTTTGAAGTGGGAAGGGACCTTAAATATCATCTAGTTCCAACCCCCCTGTCGTGGGCAGGGACACCTCCCACTACACCAGGTTGAACACTTCCAGGGATGGGGCACCCACAACTACCCTGGGCAACCTATTCCAGTGCCTCACCAACGTCACAGTAAATAATTTCTTCCTAATATGTAATCTAAATCTATCCTCTTTCAGCTAAAACCCATTACGCCTTGTCCTATCACTGCATTCCCATTTCTCAGATGGACTTAGTGCACACAGCTTAAATTTGGCAGAGGAATAGTAACAGGGAGATGTAAACTTCAGTCTGTTTGTTGTATTGTCCATGGTAGAAAGAGAATTTCTAAAGCAAGGAATTTAGGTACATCAATCCATTGGAAGCCTGTTGTTAAGAGTCCCTGGTCCCCCATTTAGCATGGGTCTACAAGGAGAGACTTAAAAAATTTCATTGTTGGTATTTCTAAAGGTTTATGTTCCTTTACAGCAACGTGGTAGGAAAACAAAGGCAAAGTTTTAGGGAAGATAATTGCTTTGATGAGGAGCCAGGTATTAGCATAGACCTTTGGCAGCTATCTTAAATAGCTTGTTTAGCTGTCATACTTAGCACTGTGGCCACACCAGGCTCGATGTATGTTGACCTTTCCTGATCCAGCAGCCCCAAGTGTCTCTGGTATTTGGATAGGAAGCCAGCAGGAAATGACAGGCACAAAACAAGAGTTCTTGTTCAGATCATGCTTCAGCTCAGAGAAGCTGAATAAGCACTATATGCGTTTGTTTCTGACACTGGGCCTGGTCTGAAAGGTGGGAAAATGAGGAGGATCTCATTCTGGGATCAAGAGAAAATGGATTAGGCATTGTACAGAGATACAAAAAAATGCAAAATAGAAAGATGAGCCCTAACCAGGCAGTTCTTCACCTTTGTAGGCAGTGTATAGATAACAGTGGGAGATGATAGGTGAGTACCTCATGGAGACTGAAGAAAAACAGGAAATAATGAGCTAATGGCAGCGAAATAGTCTGTCACAACTGCACCACTGCTGGCTTGTGATCAGGTAGGCACAAAAGTCTGAAAACTGAGTCTGTGACAAAGGATTGGCGTCTTACCAAAGTGCCATGCGAGATGCAAAATATATTTATCATTTTTTTAATCACTTTGTGACTAAAAACATTTTAAAAGTGCATATGAAATGTATATGCCTCTCAAGGATGCATTTGACAGTAGTGGTTTTAGGCTTGGTGCTATAATAGTTCAGCTCCAAGAGTGAAGCAAATTGATTTGTAATGTGATAGAGTCACCAGAGCCATCAACATGTTTACAACACATGACTTCTCAGCTGATAACGCTGTAGTTTATGGTGGATTTTGGCTGAACTCAAAGTAGAAAACAAGGCAAAGGTTGGAAAGCAAATGGAAAAAAGTACAATGTAATGAAAACACAGTTGCATCCAAGTTTGGAAGTTGAGCAGAAGTATGGGGAGGATAAAAAAGGCCACATGTATCTTGACAGTCTTGGTAAATTTGAGAGGCATGTTCCAGGGGCCTAGGCTTGACTCGTGATTGAAGGAAGCTTAGCATTAACATCTGCATAGAAGTGGCCAAACATGCTTTCATCTTTTTTTCTGATAATGTTTATTGGTGTAACAACCGTCTCCCTGAATTGTATGTGTCCTTCTTTCAGAGCAGAATTGTCCAGTGCCAGCTAGGTGCCTATGTAGCTGCTGCAACTGGGAAAGTTAATTGAAGAATTCTCAGTAGACAGCCCAGTTGGTGGACAGATATCTAAACTGACCAACAAAATGGAGAGAGGTTGTCTGTCTGTCCCCTAGATTATGAATTAGGTGTCTGTATGAGATTGTCATTGGTAGGACCAGTGCATTTCCTGCACTTCGAGGTCTAAATTGTGGTTTTGGATACAGATGAATGACTCACTGTTTTAAAATGCTGGTTTATGCCTGACACTGATACACTGACCTAGTAGTTAGAGTACACGCCCCAGAGGAGGAAGACTTGGCTCCTATTCCTTGTTCAACCTTAAGAAGTCTAAATATGCAGATACCATCTGAGTTCAAATGAGCATCTTAGATATTCAGAGTCTTGCTGAAGCTAGAGTGAAATGCTGCCAACAGCATGAGATTCATGTGGTCAAAGAGACATCCTACTTCCAGTCTCTGCTCCTCAGACTGCTCTGTGCAGTTAGCATTAAAAACAAAATAAAAGCTACTAAAAAAAATTCTGAAGTGTGTATTTTGGGAAAGCTTGAGACCAAGCTTAGCTTAGTGTCCTCGTTACTAGACTCACAGATTTGTGTACACCTGCAAAAGAAATAGAAAGAAGTTGATCTTTGTCATCTTCTATATAATTTGGTAAATAGGGTTGTCCTAGAAGTTTCGGTAGTGGTCAGAGATCCTAATATCCTGTGGACATCTTTCTTTCCTTAAGGACAGTGGCAGTAAGTGTTACACTGTGTGGTTATTACTACCAGTTCTTCCATTTAAGAAATCTGCTAAAATAGATTCAGATTCATAAAGAGGCATAAATTTGCCCTATTAAATTATTGCATGCTTAGGTCTTCTCTTTTGTTGAGAAAC
Source organism: Rhinoptilus africanus (assembly GCA_013400135.1). Classification (NCBI taxonomy): domain Eukaryota; kingdom Metazoa; phylum Chordata; class Aves; order Charadriiformes; family Glareolidae; genus Rhinoptilus; species Rhinoptilus africanus. The sequence goes on from VXBO01003377.1 coordinate 1,266,806, forward strand.
TCTAGATGGCAGGATAGATATTTTGAAATGTTTCTACTAAACTTGGTTAAGACTGCTCAGGTGACAATACTAAATATCTGTCATGTCTGATAGTGCTGGTACTGCCAATGAGAAGGCATTAATCAGCAGTTTGTGAGATGATCTAACTTTAGTTCATTCCTATGCTATAATGCCTAAATTATGCTGAGACAGTGTGGTGACAGATGGTTTAAAAACTCCCATGAATGTTTTGTTTCATACTTTTGAAACGTGGAGAAAATAAGAAATTTATTCTTCTGTCCAGTACGCAACAGATTTTTGTTGACAATGTGTATTAAAATTGCTCAAATAACTGAAAAGATGTATCACTACAAGCATAATTTCTATTCAAAGGTGTGCTGTTATCTATCCAAAACAGTGAAGCAGAAATGTAACTGTAGTGTCAACTAAATCAGATATGACACATATTATTGTCTAGGCAAGCGATTCTGGCAGCTGTGATACAGGGAATTGATAGGTCCTGCCTCAGGCAGAGGGGAAATGTTGACACACCTGGATAGTCACATACTATTAAGGAGTCAAACCTGCAGTTTCATGCTCTGGTAGAAAGTGGCATTTCTCATCTCAAAAATATTTGATTCTTCAAAAGACTAGGACCTCAGCTAGAGCTAGATTACATCTGAGATTTAGTATGTGCTTCTTTGTATTCAATATCCTTGAAAAAGGCAGCCTACCGGGGATTCAAAGATTTTTTTTTTTTTTTGTATCAACAAAAGCTAACATTGGAAAGCAAGTAATAAGATTGTTGCTGTCAAGTACCAACATTTTTGGAACCCAGTCCCACTAAATAGCTCCATCTCTGTCCCTGGTGGCTATCAATAGTGAAGATGCAATTGCATTTTGTCATACAATTAAGATATGATTATCAACAGACAGTTTATCCAGTCTTTGGCTTAATTTGCTGGAGGTAAAAAAGACACAAATTGGCTTTGTGTAGAGTCAGATGTTGTCGTTAGGACTATGTACTCAAGTGCAGTGCCATGAAATGCAGGTGATATGCCCAGTAATGCTTTATATCCTGGCACAAAGCCAGAGCTGAAAAAGCCCACAAGGGAACGCCTTCAAGAGACTTCCAGATGGCTCTGCATAGGCAGCTTGGGCCCAGCTTGATTTATTTGCTTTGGCTAATTTCACTGAACTAGAAAGCCAGTCAAAAGCCTGGAGCACTGGGGAGCACAGTAGAGAAACGAGTGTGGCTCTGCAATATGATTCCCCACGCATGTTTTTGTAACTATTATACTCTTGGTTATTCCATGACTTGGGCATCACAGATTCCTTTTATATATGAAGAAAGAGGTAAGTATATATGGAAACACATCAAATGCATCAAAAAATATTTTCTTATTTCGTACTCCTTGTGATGTATTAAGTATTGTTTGGCATTGTTTCTATGTATCAAATTCAAGGTTGTGATTACTTCTCTTTTTCTTTCTATTGCATTTGTTCTCTATATTTCATCACGTGGTTTTATTTATATTTTGTCAAGGGTATCCAGAAACCCCTGCTCCAAGGTGCTGTTAAATTAAAAGAAATAACTAAGATTTTTCAACTTCAGAAGTAGTCTCTTGATGCATTGTCCCTGACATTCAAGATTGCTTGTGACAGAGTAGCTGGAGAAGTACGAGCCCATAGCTTTGAAATAGCCAGTTGACACTGACATTGGAGAAGCACTACGGAGAGCCACTGACTGACACCTTGCTTCAGGAGCACGAGGCTGTTGACACACAGATGTGGACGCTGATCTTCACTGTCCACTGAGAGGATTTTGTAAGTAGAAAACTGCTATTTCAGTTTCTCTGAGTTTGCAACGAATAGGAGTGGTTAACATCTACCAGAAAACCCGTCAAATTCTCAGGTCACACTTGGGACAGGATTTGGGCAGTATCCCTTCATTGTTCCCATTGTTCTTGACCCTTTTTATCTAACACTAAGTAAGCAAAGAAGAATAATTAGAAATTAAGTGCAGCCTGGGAGCCTGGAAAGCAGATTCCACTGTGATGAGGCAAAATTAAAGCAGCCAGTCCAGAGATGTATCCAGTGATAGGAAGACTTCAGTGATGAGAGTGTAGCTGCATGATTGAACATGCCTTTATCAATTCAGAATGATATCAGCTTTGTTTGGATTTTGCAGGTCCTAGATGGAAAGTGTGAGGCCTTAAGAAATGCTTTCCAACAAAGGACTTTCTCAGTTAAGTGATGGGCTTAAAAGTAGATTTGAAGGGGATATTCTCTTTTTATGATGAGTGATATGCCATTGTCATAGTTTAACCCCAGCCGGTACCTAGGACCACCCAGCTGCTTAGGCAGTTTTCCCCCTTCCCTGTGAAGGGCAGGAAGAAGAGGGAGAAAAGGAAGGGAAAGGGAAAGGCAAGAAGACCTCATGGTTTGAGATAAAGGCAGTTTAATAAAACGATAACAGAAAAGGAAAATAACATTAACAATGACACAAGTCACTCTTACCACTCGGTGAATTGGTACCTTCCCAAGCAGTGATTGTGAGTATTCACCCCTTGTCCAACCTGATTTATATACTGAGTATGACATCTATGGTATGGAACATTCCATTTCCCATTCCATCGTTCTGTCTGTGCTCCTTCTATGGGAAGCTGGAAAAAGTCCTTGAAAAATATAAACAACACCTGGCAACAAATAAAACAATATGCCTTATTGACATTCCTTTCACACCAAATCTGAAGCACAACAACCACTAGAAAGAAAATGAACTCTGTCCCAGCTGAAACCAGGACAACCATTTTTTTTACAACATGAAATTAATGAGCCAAATGTCCAAACCTGTTTCCTTGGGTGCAATTGGGCCCCAAGAATCACCTCAGTTAGAGCAAACATCTTTGCAGAATTGCTGGAGGGACCACTTCAGAAAAGTGTATTCAGTGTGACTGATAAAATAGTTCATGCTACTTCTCGCTGCAACACTATATTCCTTAGAATGGTTTCAATTATATGTAGTCAGTCAGGGCCTGTCTACGGGGAGCACAAAGCTGGCTTCAGACTCCTGAATTTTACAAGGCCAGGGGTCTGGCTCTCAGTCACTCCTGCCAGGGGGAGCATGGGTGTCTAAGAGATTTTGCTGTTCCTGCTGCTGCTGGGTGGGTGACAGAACCAGTCAGTGCCTCTGGAGTACCACCCACCTCTGCCTGCAAAAACAGCCACCTTCCTACACAGCCCACCTTTCACTGGGTGGTAGAAGCAAGCATGGCTTACTAGAGCTGCTCTTGTCTTTGTCTGGCCAAGCCTCATGACTGATGGCTCAAATCCCTGAACTTAAAGATAATTAGCAGCCTATTGACACTCTGAGAAGACACTGTCAGTATGTCTTTGAACAAAGAGACTTGCATGGGGAATGGATTAAAATACCCATGCATTGCTAATGCCTAACCCCAGGCATTGCTATTGGGCATTGCTTACGCCTAACCCCATCTACTTAGTGCAGTACCCAGCGTGATAAGTCATGCCATAGTTTATTGCAAACTAGTCAGTTCAGCGTACAAACCTAAGGGAAAAAATGGGGTCACAGTCACACACTGAGATTAATACATCTCAATGCAAAAATTGTTCTGTGACCTTTGCTGTTCTCAAGTGATCAGGACTACATTTTCCAGACAACCAAACTTCCATCAAATCTGGAGGAGATTTAACAGCACTTTGAGGAAAGAATTCTGCTTTCTGCTCTCCATCCTGTGCAATACTACATATCCTTCTTGGCCATTGAAAGCAACAGGATCTCTGGTATTAAGGATTTTTCCAGGCTTGACTCTGAAATACCTGACAACAGGTCCTTCAGAACATGCATTTTCGTTGTGTGTTCCCAGAGAGAAGAGAAATGGGTTTGACTATTCAGAACGAGGAGTTCTGCAAAATGTTGCATCCAGTATAATGGCTTTATCAAACTTACATACATACTATCCCATAGACTACATAATGTTTAAAATTATCCTGTCAGCTATAAAGTCCTGAAAAACAAGGTTGATCAATTTACAGGCCTATTAAGAATTACAAGCCAATATGGCCAATGCATTAATTCACCCTGAGGCCTTGCTACCATAATCCATCATTATCAGGCCTAGAAGTGGACAGCCAGCATGACATTTAATGGCATATAGAGATATACAGTCTGGAAACTGCTGCAACTTCTTACAAGCCAAGTAGAATAAGACATTAATCAAAAAGGTCATAAAGTGCAAATGATAAATGGTTATGCAAGAAAGCAAACCCCATGCACTATGTCCTTCATGCTTCTATTCCTCTAGCAAAAAAACCCGCAAACCAACAATCACTGCAGTTAGCAAAACTGCTATCAGGACATTACAGTTAAACGGATGTAAAAAGAAGTCTTAGGAGGAGGGGTAAAAAGTGAGTAGTATCTGGGACCTTTATTTTTCTTTATTGATTGATGAATAACAGCAGCAGAAATGGGCTGAGAAGAATTGTGCAGGAGCTGTTGGGAATGGGGAACTCTATAATAGGAGGAAGGGTGGGAAGGGTGTGCTGAAGTGGGAAGACAAGAAGCTCTAGATAGTAGGTAATGCCCTCTCTGTCCTGTAGGATAAATATTTTGCCCAGAAAGAGCTGCTCCTTACTCTCTGTCTGACTAAAACATAGCATGTGCTCTTGCAATAAAGGAATATCCAAGAAGACTAAATGTATTTGGGAAGCCAACTATCAACCTGTACATGGTAGAAGAAAGATCAAGTCTGATGATCCAGCTCTCTCCTGGACTCATTAATAAGTGCATATCACTTAACCAGGAGTTATACTGGCCTTGCACTCCTTCATGCTGCCTTTTGCTCTACCAGGTTATGATGTCAAACTCATGAAAAACAGAAAAGGGAGTTATAGTAAATTACCCTCCTGCGTGGCCTCAGCTCTGCCAGCTCTTGGAACCAGTCTTTTGGGTTTTTCACACAGTAAAGTGTATATAAACTTACTAGATGCTCTGTGCGTCAAAGATAGATGTACTCTGCTCTTGGTATGAAAATTATGTTAATTGTACTGAAAGGGTATATAATGGAAAGCTGCAAAAACTGGATAGGGAGGAAGAGTCAAAAGAATCTACTGTGATTCATAGGAGAAGGAGTCCTTCTTGCTTCATGTTCTACATGACGGAGGCTGCAAGGGAAACAAGTCTTTCTGATGGCATCAGCCACAAGGAGGGGGAGAAGGCTTAGGATTGGATGCTGAGATATCCCACTCCTGCTCCCTACCTCTGCCTCGGGCTTTCTCTTTTCTTTCCAAGTCCTTTTCTTTCCAGAAGGACTCCAAGGGAGACTGATGGGGGAAGAAGAGCTAAGCCATACTGAAGGAGAGGTTTCTTGGTGCTTTTTTATTCCAGCCACTGCACTCAAAGGATAGTCCCTCCTGAGTTTGATTCCACCCCTCCCAAGCTGCTCCCATCTGTCTTATCTCTAGAAACACTTTTGGGCCACAGCCTGCAGTACTGACAGGCTGAATGCATGATGCAGGCTCTGAGATATACATTCTTCTCTGCGTAACTCCACCTCTGTACCTGGACAGAGGGTGGGTTTGTTGTTTTCTGAAACCTGGCTACCATTAGACTCGCAGTGTAGCCAAATAACACCCTGGAGAGAAAGCTTACTTTAAAAGTTCCTGCCTACTGCCTACACATTTCTTTACGCTCTTTCTCTCCCTGTTGCATTTAACACCCTCTCAGCTGTGCTGGAACAGATATTCCTGAGGCCAGAAACACAGAATCACAGAATCACAGGGTTGGAAGGGACCTCTGGAGATCATCTAGTCCAACCCCCTGACAGAGCAGGGCCACCTTAGAGCAGNGCCACAAGGGCACATTGCTGGCTCATGGTCATCCTGTTGTCCACCAGGACTCCCAGGTCCCTTTCCTCAGAGCTGCTCTCCAGCAGGTCAGCCCTAGGCAGAAATGCCCTAGTAATAATAACCTCTAATTTCAAAATCAATAAATGGAACTTGTGGAGTCTCTATCCTTGGAGATGCTCAAAAGCCACCTGGACATGATCCTGGGCAGCCTGCACTAGGTGGCCCTGCTTAAGCAGAGGGTTGGACTAGGTGAACTCCAGAGGTCACCTGGAGGTCAACAACCTCAAGCATTCTGTCATTCTGGGGTTCTGTAAAACAAGATTAAATCCCCGTTACCTGTTCAGTAATGTCAGAAAGGCAACTGAGTCAGTGTGACCAAGAACTTCTTAACAGGATTGTGTGTCTCATCTGAATTCCCCAAGGTGGCCTGGCTATGCTGAAGCTTGCTCTTGCATATGGAGCTGGAAGAAATGGGTTTTTCAGGAGTCTGGATGACAGCCAGGCACTAGGGTCTAGCCTGAGACCCTTACTTGGGCATATCAGCTTTAGTGTATCCAGGAGCAGATTTTACAAGGTTGCTGGTTGTAAGATAATTTTCGGAGGCTGTGACACACCACCTTGAAACCGGCTTCTTACAAGTTCTCTTGGTTCTGTCATGTCAATTTGTATGAAGAGAAAGTCATCTTCTGTAACCTATAAGATTTATGACCTTTTACATATTTATTTTGCTGAGTGGCAGTAAGTGACAAGATGAAAGCTTGGTGGGTGATTAGACTGGAAAGATTTGAGTCATAAGTAGGAAACTGATATCCAGTGTGCTGAGAGGGCAATGTATCTTGGAAATTGAAAAAATGGTTACAAATCAAGGCTGTGAAGCCTAATTGGAGCTTGGATGAGGTACAGAAAATTTCAAAGCAATCTGAGACTGCACATGCATTTGAAAGCACTTGGAAAAATAAGCTGTTACTTAAGAATTTATTACCACTATAATATTGTGAACTCACTGCAGTTTCATACATTAAACATCTAGAATCCAGATTCACTCAGGTCTGTTGAGTAGTATGAATAGCGCTGCACTAGTCTTACTGTGGTTTTATCTAATCAGTGGCTTTAGGGAATACTTTTTGAGGCAAAAGGATGGTTTTACTTGCCAATATAAACAAACATTATGATCAGCCTAACCCTCAAAGAAAGATGCAATAGCTTTTTCTCTGCAGCTATTCCTGCCACTGCATTTTGTGTGCTTTTGTTTCTGGACTGACAGCAAAAGCTGAGATTTGTCACACTTTGATTTAGATACTTAACTGAAGTATCTTAATACAGAGAGAAGCTTCCCAGGCTACATCCCTAGGGAAGGCGAGGTGGTGTCAACGAAGGATGATTTAACACACTGGTGCACCTCGGGGAGGCGAGTTAGTACATAGGTAGGCTGAATTGCCTCTCTGTCTTCTTTCTGTCTCTCCCTTATCTACAATGATAGCTTGAATTTTGAGGATCCTTAATTGCTGCAGCTCAATTTTGAATATAAACTCTGGTGGAAGGAAGCTGGGTGCAAGTCCTTGGCATTCACAGCTGATCAGCAATGACTTTCCATTAGTTGTCCCTCTGTCTTTGGCTGCTCATTTTTTCCCATCTAAATCTCAGGAAATGCTGTAGTAATTGCCACACACATCTGTATAATGTCTAACAGTTGCCCCTTGGTTGTCTCCAGACCCAATGTTAATATTCTCTTCACATTCTGCAGTAATGCTGGTCATGAGACAAGGCAATTCAGACAGGGCATGGACATAGGGTTTCCATTCAAGGATCCATACGTGATGCTTGGGGCAGTCAGTGACAGTAGAAGCTATTTTTTCATTGTGCAATGGAAAGTCTACCAGTTTTGTTTCCCTTATATTCGTCTAAGAGGAACTGCTGATAAACTTAGAAAGTTTATTTTATTTTTTTATCTTAGCATAACACCAGGAAACAAAATACCAAGGGAAAACTGTATAAGGCATAATAACCCTATCTCTGTATCAAATGTGTGATTTAGCTACTGTGTCACTGAGAATTCAGCTAGGAAACTCTTTGCAAGGAACAAAATACACCATAAACATGAAATACATTGGCTGTTCTTCTCCTGGAAAAGCCATAGCCAGGGTCTTCACATCCAGGCAATCTGATACTATTTAAGCAACAACCTAGATAACACTTCTCATATCACCTTTGGAATTGCTGCTAATAGAAAACATAGTAATAGATTTCCTACTCATTTTCCGCATCTCATGAAACCGGTGAGGTACTGGGAAGATGAGAAACAATACCTTTCTTTATAATATGCCATAATAAATTTTGTTCAGAATAAAAGAGGAAACTAACTTGCCTCTAAGCCACAGCAATTTGAATGTGGCTGGTAATCTAAGAAGTTACAGAGACATAAGAGGATTTTGAAGTTTAAGTGGTAAAATGAATAGAAAAAAGCACAGTTTAATTCCCTCTCTTATTACTGGGCACTAGGGCCATGCTCCTAAAACTCATTTTCTTTTTCTTTGTAGGCATGCTGTTATTTTCCCCTTGATATCAATGGCATAGTCCTTTTCAATTCATTTGGAATAATATAATTTGGAACAAAAAGAACTCTTACCTAGCATACAACTATATTGCAGCTAACTGTAACTTTCTTCATGTGTTATTAAGTGTACAGAAGAGTGAAGAGCAGATTTACAGTTCGTCCAGGAGATGTCTCTCTCTTCCTAAAATATGCCAAACCCATTTGTGTTTCAAGGGATCTATCAAGCCTTACAGATGTTGGCTCCCTCAGCCCGCAGTTATGACCTCTCAAGAAAGCAGTACGCAGCCTGACCGCTGTGTATGCTGTGTTCTGTTGTGGGGTTTGGCTGCCGTTTCAAGTGCAAACGCCTCATTTTTAGGTCAGTGTTTTTAAAAACCATGGGAGCTGAACAAACATTTGTGCTGCAGCCTTGTGTTTTTCTCATGCACTTCAAACTTAGGCGGTAGGCTAACTTGCTTGATTTCTACAACCAAGGAATTTATTGTACTTTTCTGTCACTGCGACCAAAGAAAACGCAGTGATATCAATGGATTTTAGGGACAAAAACAGCTCATGGGAGCCTGAATATGTCCTATTATTCTTCTAGCAATGTAAAGAATGTTGTGTGAACAGTAAATAATTCAATATTCTCATTGAAATACGTCACAAAGAAATTTAATCCTTTTTTGAAATATTTTGAAATATTTTCAGTTCTACTGCACAGAACATGCAGAGCAGCAAATAGTCCTATGACAGTCAATAAATTTTAGTTTTGCCAGTTACACAGTGAAACAATTTGTGCTTTAAGAAATTAGTTTGTTTTTTAGCATTTCCCAGGATAGTGAAAACACTTGCAGTCTTAAGTCCTTTGTTTTTCATTCTCGCCATTGCACGGGCTCTGTACTTTATTATATCAGCTCAGGTGAACCAAACTCTTTTTATGAGGCAATAGACACAGAAATCTCTTTTTCCTCTGGACAGAGCAAGACAACAGCTTCAGTTTCACTGACTTACTGATGATCTTCACTGGGAATTACAGGAATTATGACACCCATAACACTAATTTTTTTCTCACGGGAGAAATAATGAAATACAAAATTTTAGTCTGGTGGGTAGGTCCTAGGACTTTCAGATGCTTTAAAGGAAAAATAATTTTATTTTTATGAACAATTACTGACTACTGCCATTGGAGAATGAAGTATTAGTCCATGCAGCGGTCCCAGGTGAATCTCTGTACTTGGGGATGGGCTGCCTGGCCAGCTTCGTGAAGATCAAGAAGGAGGTAGAACAGGAGGATGCCTTAGCAGAGTTACTCTGCTTATGGAAAAAACATACAGCTGAGGATACGTATTTCCCCCCAAAATTCCTCAAGAAATGAAAAGGGGCAGGAAGATGCCCCCAGCAAGAAGAGGGGACAAAGGAGCAAGATTGAGCCTTTGTCCAAAAGATCAGGCTATTCACGTTGCAGTATGGATTTAGTTCAGAGGAACTTTTAGGTGTGATTTGGAATCTCTGGGGACAGGTGCTGTCCTGTGGCAAGTCTATCTCTCTTGGTAATGATATTTCTGCAGACAAGCTGAGTGGCAGTATTTGGGGGTAAGAAAAGAGAAGTTTAATCTAAGCTTCATCTGGTCAAGGCATCAAGATTAAATGCTGTTCACTTTTGTGGATTAACGTGACGTGATTCTCCTCAAGGATCAAAAAGTTCATTAAAGAGTCATGGAGGTATCTGAGTTAAGTTTAACTGAGAAAAAAAGGAGCTGCTTATAACTTTCTAAGGTTGGCTTTCAGGGTCTCTGTGAGGAAACAATACAATATTCCCACACTTTTAAGGACCTCTTTTTAATTCTAACAGCAAAACCCTACTCATCTGTCTTTAAAACAACATTGAGCAGCAAAGGTATTACATGGTAGTTAAGGAAACCTGCTGAATATCACATTTCTTGGACACTCTAAATGGGCAGAGTGTCCTTTGTGCTGTGGAAATGTTCCTATTACTCAGCTGGCTGACATGGAAGCTCTGATTGTTGGCGTTTTTGTTTTTGTGTTCTGCTTTGCAGCTGCACTTCCCCCCTGGAAGAAAAGCGGGTGCTTCTGCTGACTCAGTCCTAGACAGAGTCCCCCGAATGCACTGGAGCCACCTGATTCTTAGAGAGCCTGGAAGTCATTTCCAGCGAGCGTGTTTCATTTTGAAGTTTAGTCAAACGTCCTGGAGAAACCAAAATCTTAAAGTTGAACTTTAAATAAAAAAACAAAAGAGAAAACTAGGAAGGGAGGGGAGGAGGCTAACTCTGTGATGTCCTTAGAAAAGCAAAAACTTTATCTCAAATGCCAGAGTGATGTGAGCAGCTGGAAGGACTGGATAAAAAGGTTCGACTTTTGGGTGCAGATTTGGGGATCAAAGGAATATTTCTACAAGCCGCTCCAGCTGTCAGCAGCCAGCCTGAACCCCCCTACCTTCTACTGAGTATGCCTTGAAGACTTCACGTTAGCCTTTTCTAATCTGCACTTCTGCTCTTCTGATACCACACTCAAACCACGTCCTTGGAGCTTCTGCCATTAATACATTAAAGAGCTGCTTGGATTTGCTGCCAGGAGAGCCCACAAGGACCATCCAGCTTAGCAGGCTCCAGGCCCACTCTGACTGAATTCTCCTTTAAATTCTTGCCTGCTCCCTACAAAACCCTAGATTTCAAAAATTCCCATGTGGGGAGGATTCACCAGTAACCTTGGTATGCTGTACCAGGTACTAGCTATCTATTCTGTTAAAACATGACTGGTCTATTTGATAACTTGTCTGTAAGTAGTTTCCAACCCGCCACAAGAAGATGCTTGCACTTTTGCTTCAGAGATGAAGAAATGAATCAACTTGAAAAGAGGCCACATTTTCCTACTTCCATGTCAGTTTCTCTCCTTGGATATTACTGCTTTCTTTCAGCCTTGTTCAGGCAGAAAGCTCCTTGGAGATGGGGATGGACCTGCATCCTTAGGTGTGCTGTGGCACCTGAGTGACATGGTCCAGTGCAATGTCACACATAATTACTCCAAACAATTCTGAATTTCCTTTACTTTACTAAAGCCTTTGACACAGTTTCCCATAGCATTGTCCTGGAGAAACTGGCTGCTCATGACCCGGACAGGTACACACTTCACTGGGTAAAAAACTGGCTGGGTGACCTGGCTCAATGAGTGGTGGTGAATGGAGTTAAATTCAGTTGGTGGATTGTCACAAGTGCTCTTCCCCAGGGCTCAGTACTGTGGATGGTTCTGTTTAATATCTCTATCAATGACTTCGATGAGGGGATTGAGTGCACCCTCAGTAAGTTTGCAGATGACACTAAACTAGGCGGGCGTGTTGATCTGCTGGAGGGTAGGTTGGCTCTGCAGAGGGATCTGGACAGGCTGGATCGATGGGCTGAGGCCAATGGTATGAAGTACAACAAGGCCAAGTGCTGGGTCCTGCACTTGGGTCACAACAACCCCATGCAGTGCTACAGGACTGGGGAAGAGCGGCTGGAGAGCTGCCTGGTGGAAAAGGACCAGGGAGTGTTTGTCAACAGCCATCTGAATATGAGCCAGCAGTGTGCCCAGGTGGCCAAGAAAGCCAATAGCATCCTGGCTTGTATCAGAAGTACTGTGGCCAGAAGGCCTAGGGAAGTGATTGTTCCCCTGTACTCGGGCACTGATGAGGCTGCACCTCGAGTACTGTGTTTGTACCTTGAGTGCTGTGTTCAGTTTTGGGCCCCTCACTACAAGAAAGACGTTGAGGTGCTGGAGCGTGTCCAGAGAAGGGCAATGAAAGGTGAAGGGTCTCGAGCACAAGTCTTACGAGGAGTGGCTGAGGGAGCTGGGGNTGGCAGTGCTAGGGTTACAGTTGGACTTGATGATCTTAAAGGGTCTTTTCCAACCTAGTCGAATCTATGCTTCTATGATTCTACCTACCAGCTTATTTATCAGGAGCAATATTATCCTACTAACACATTGTTGCCTCCATGTAAGCCACCTCCCTGTAACTTTTCCTATAGATAATCGGAATTTAGAATCCTCTGCCCCTCTAGCTGGGTCATCAGGATGAGCTGGGAGGGAGGCAGAGTGCGAGGGGCTACCTGGGGTGCTGCTCACTGAGGCTACATATGAGATGAAGTGCAGATAGCGAGTGCTGCCTTGGAGCGCGCCAGAAAGAGCAGTCAGGGGAACATCTGGAAACTGGTAGGAACAGAGGAGCTATGGGATCTTTTCTAGGATGCAGCACACTCCTTATAGTGACAGCATTCAGATAGCCTCGAAATGGGCATCTTCTCAGCTCTGTGGTGCCTGTTTGAGTGAATAGTAGTGGGGTTTTTCCTATTTGTTTTTATCTTTTGTAACTAGATTTTTAGCTAGTTGTATCTGTCTGCTTAAGCCTAACTTATAAAAGAATAATTTGTCTGTATTAAACTTCCTCCAGTGCTTAGCCAATGGGTCTAATTTGGCTACATATATTTGCAGGCACTCTCAATGTTTATTTTACAGAGCTATATGTTTGCAGATCCTATTTTACTGTCTAATAGCACTGGATCTTATCCATCTTTCTCATCATCTCATTTTTTTCCCCAAGAAACTCACTGTACGATTTCCAAATTTCTAATTTCATCCTGATGTAGTCATTGTAAGGCTCCTGCTTGGGGAACAATGGGAGAGTGAGTAAAATTTCAGTACATCTCCTGAATGTTTATGTTAGCGACTTATGTAGTTTTTTCTTACCTTTATACCAGCAAGGATTACAAAACTTTGCATACTTATGCTGGGTAAATACCTCGACGTGTGAAAGACCTCGACGTTTGATCAAGTTACCATGCTCTAAACAAGTTTCTACAGGTCAGCTGATAAGTAGTAATTATCTGTGCACCTAGCACAAAACACTATGAAATTATGTGCCTTAAGTAATTCTCTTTCCTTAAATGTAAGCTTTAATCAAATTAGTTTGGATCTGATAAGCCAGGACATGCACGTTTAAGTGGTGTCCGTTGGTGCCTAGTGACTTCAAAATCACTGCAAATAGGCAACATATATGAGCTTCATCATCATGTAAAATGTAAAATTATCTCAATTTCTGTACTGAACCCGGGGAAGGGGAAGTGGTCCTTCAGTTACCACTGAAGTAGCTGGCTACCGTCTTTTAAAATGACATAACGGTGCTATTAGAAAGAAGATATTACAAGGTCTGCTGTAGCTCTTTCATGTGCTGTTTTGCAGCCCATTGTGCAGGCACCATATACTGATTAAGATGGTTCCACCTGCAGTGGTGTGATTTCCTGTTTTCAATTTGCCTTAACCTGGCTGAAGTAGGTGAAACCCTTCAGGAGAAAGGGCAACCTTTTGGGTCAAATGTACTGGGAGGAGGAAATTCCCCTAGAGACACAAAGGGGACTGTGTGATTCTTACTCAAGCTGAGAGAGCACTGAAAAGTGATGGAGTACAGAGCAGGGATGAGGAAAGGACCCACCATGCAGGGACACACTGGACAGGAGAGACTGGCTTTCATGCACTTTGTTTCAAATCTTACGTAGAACTTCTGAGCTTTCCCAATTTAAATTTTCCTTGTACTAATAAAATCTCATACTAGAGACTAGGAATGTTTGAGTCTTCAATCTATTCATCTCCTACCCTTTTCTTCAGCAAAATATTAATAGCGTGGGTACCCTTCTGTTCTTCCTCACTAACTTAAATGGCACTGCTCATTTTGTAATTTTGACAGTGGGGAGGAAGTGTGATAGCTGAGATACACACTTCAAGGATGTGTACACACTCAGGCATGTCTGGGTTAGAGCACTTTCGAGGCCAACACTTCTGAGCCTTCCCTTGAGACAAATAGTGATGGAGCATGAAGGTGTGGAAAGCACCTTTAAAGAGGAGATGCATGCCCTTGGGCTGGAGAAATAGGACTATGAGGACCATACAGGGACATCTGGCCACGAGGGCCTGAGAGACACTTTGAATTGCACCATAAGCAAGATTGTCTGTTTTTCAAACTCATTACTGCACTGCCATCCTCCGTTATGATGGTGCCCACACTCTGGCCTGGAAGTGACCATTGATCACGAGAAGACATTGTGTCCTGGTGCGCAAAGTGGAAGAGGTCCTCCTTTCCCTTCTTTTACCTCTATATCCATAATAAAATCTGAATCTAGTAAACAGTTACATGATTTCTTGTTGGATACCAGTAACGAGGTGAAGGTAGAGCTCCCTTACCTGCTGAATGCCACTGTTTACCTTGCTGATTTTTTATTAGCAGATGTATAATTTTCCCCATACTTACTGGCTTCTTTTCCATTAGATCATTCCTTATTTGAGTATACTGGTTTGATGCCACCGTCAGCTAGCTGACATAAACAGTTACACCAGTATGAAACTGTTGTAAAGTCACAGAGAGTTGTGTCGTATGTCTCATATGTAGAAAAAAGAAGTCCCTTTTCCTTGTTTTTCTTGTAATGCTAAAATGCTATTTCTTCAGAGCAATAGCTAGTTTCTATGATCAGCTGTAAACAATTACTCAGCTGCCTGTCTTGATGATTTATAGCGAAGTTATAAAAGGCTGTACTTTCTTCCAGGCTGCTCGCTAAGCCCAGAGGAAGACCCTGAGTTAATGGTGATGATGCTATTTTATCACCTGCTGTGACCTAATTCTAGGAACTAGTCAGATTTTTCTGAGGAAATTGCTTTGCAATGTGAAATCAATAAGTCAATACTCTTTTCCTTTTTTTCCCCCTCTGTGTGTGGGCATAGACCAATATGAAGAAGTGATTTTGGGGGAAAGGTGCTTGTTTTCAGGATTAGATTTTTGGTCCAAACCAGAGGTGACAGTAACATAAGGACAACAGAAGAAAGCATGG
The DNA here is from genome assembly GCA_013400135.1 of Rhinoptilus africanus. NCBI lineage: Eukaryota > Metazoa > Chordata > Aves > Charadriiformes > Glareolidae > Rhinoptilus > Rhinoptilus africanus. The sequence goes on from VXBO01003377.1 coordinate 1,282,061, forward strand.
TCGAGTGGAGATATCATCCATGTGGAAAAGATGAGAACTCGAAGAGAGTTCATGTTTTGAATCTGCTGATAATTTAAATCCAATGTGAATTCCTGTCTAACCTGCTATTTGGGCAGATATTTTATTTTTCATGAAACACTATGAAAAATGTATTTTTATCACATTGCAGAACACATAGTTTTTTAATTAAAATTCTGAGTAGTTTTTCAGGGTAGGAAAATTACTTTCTATAGAGATGCAATAAGAAAAATTAGGTGACTACTTTCTTAGATTTTATTTTGGCTTAGTACTTGGCATCTTTTAAGGCTTAAAAAATACATCAGTGAACAAATTGTGGCATGTTACTAGTTATTCTAAATCTTCTTTTAAAGCTACATGTATTAAGCACCCTGGAGTTTTTGTTTGTTTGCGATAGTTTTTTTGTGTGATCATCTGTTATTAATTACAGTATTGTTGGTCAACTGGCTGTTCCAGTGATTAGTGGTATTGTTATAAAAGTATGCACACTCCCTTAGTACGTGGGTGGTGGTGGCAGTTGTGTTGATATCATTCCTGCCTTTTTCACGGGACAAAGCTTTAGGCCTTGTTTGGTTGCTTCATTTCTACCAGGTCCCAGTTCTTTTTACTTTCCTTTTTTTGAATGTTTGTGACTTTACAACAACTGATACAGGAATAGATCTTCTGAGGGTATGTGAATTTTCACCTCCTATAATAGATGCACAGGAAGATAAGATACACATGTTATCTAGAGATACCAGAAGAACATTACGTAGCATGTCATTAATTGTCAGTTTTATTTTTGTGAGATTAGCCTCTAAAATGTAAAATAAAACAATAAGAAATGAGTTTTAAATTAGACAATGGCTTCTAGATAAAAATCAAGCCTGTCATTTTGATATCAGATGGTAAATAAAGGTTATGGGAACTTCATTTCAGAAGGAATTCAGCCATCAGTGTATTTCTGTACTATATATGACACGTTCGTGAACTGTTTTTCATATACTTCTGCTTTCAAGCTTAACATTGGAGAAACTTGATTTTATCTTTTTTTTTTCTTTTATGACACTGCTACTTAAAAGGCTGGTGACTTCTTATGCTGGACAGGGTCACACATAGCTGGAACCAGCGAGTGAGAACTGCTATAACGATAGATATACAGCTAGTAACTGTGAAGCTACTGCTGTAATTAACAAGTGTGATGGCAAAAAGTAATTTCTGGGAAAGCTTTATGTTCTGGAGACTCTGAGGGCTAGTGAGAGCTTTGGAGAAGCATGGATTTTTGAACAGGGAGCCTTTAATACTGCTGCAGAGATGAGTGCAGTGAACCTTATCCTCCCATGCAAAGACAACTTCACAAAAGAATTCCTCTTACCCTGTTCTTTTACAAGCAAATTCCACAGGCAAACTGGTCCTTACTGCATTAGTTTAGCTGAAATGCTGCTTTGGGCAGCCATGTCCTATACAATACACTCAATTAATTGCATCTGTATCTAACCTGAATAATAATCCATAGTGATCCTAAAGTTTACAACAAATACCTTTAGTGTGTTCCAGATAAAGCTGGAAATCCAGGTTTACTCATTAATTTTTAAAATTGATATATTATCCTTTGTCTACTAGAAGAATATAGTGATGTAAATCAGCATAATCTTAATTGGACTTTGGCCAAGAAATTCTATATTGGGCTTTTCATTGAATTGTTGTGGTGGAACTGGGTGAGACTTGCATCATAGTACTCAACATTTTAATTCAGGATGAACGCAAAAAGTAGATAAACACCTTCTTCAAATATCAGTAAAATAAATAATCACCTTTGTCCAAAACTCAGACCAGATACAGAACTGGAGCTGAAAGTTCAGTTGCACACTAAGTATGTCTTTCTATGGTTATCTTTGTGAGTTTAAGGGCAGGGAGTTGAGTGGGTGGCACACTCTGTGTACATAAAATACTGTAGAAGAAGCAAGAGTAGAAGTTCCTAAGGATGTGGCAGGAGAAAGATATCTGATACCTTTTTCCCTTAAGTGGACCTTTTTTTTCCCATGCTGCAAAGATGTCTTGTAGAGCCTGACTGTGCAGAGTAGAAGGCCAGGGTATCTGTGAATCCCTGGAGCTGCCAGGATGAGAACAGGCACAGCCAGAATGACTGTAAGTTGTTAAACAAACACTCATGGATGAAGCATTTGGTAAATTCAGGTAACAGCCACCTGAGAAATCACATCTGTCGAACAGGATGGTCAGTCACTGTCCTGGTAGGTGACAGGAGTGTCTGCTGTGAGGGTCCTTGCAATGGTATCTTCAGCTGGATAGAGTGAGACTCCCTGAAATACTCTTCTGCTCAGCTCTTGGGATCCTACTGGGCTGTGGTCCTCCATGACCACTCCATTACAGACATGATCCAGCACTATATATGATAGTAAAGTACTTACAAATTCTATCTTAGCTGTGTACAAAAACCTGCCCTATACATGAACCTTTCTGCACCTATAGGAAAGGTTTCTATTGACTATTCAAACATATGTCTATACACTTTGGTTAATTCTACACCAGGAGCTGCCTGGAGGAGTTCCCAGCCTGGCCAGATTCTCCATCCTAGATGCTAACACATTGAAGCACACAAGTATTGCCTGTCAAATGGTCTAGGCACAGTAGGAACTGTCTGCTGAAATCTCTGGCTCTGCCCAAAATTCCCACCTAGACACCTCCTGCAGCAATTAAGCAAAGGCTTTGCTCTGAGGCTGGCTGAGAGCTCAGACAATCACCTTATCTTGGTTCAGTCTCTCGTGTCACCTCCGCAGAGACTAGCTGGGAGCTCTGGGACTGCCCAGGGAACTAATGCCTAAATACACAGGGTGTGCACCCATGCACGGCCTCAGTACCCTGCTCCACCGCAGCTGTAACTACAGGGCAAACTTATCCTTATCTCATAAATTAAATTCAAAAGTTCTTGCCACAAAGTGCAAAACACAAATCAAAATGATAAGCCTGATTTGATAGGCCTGCTGATCTGCTCCTGCAGATGTAAAATAGGGACCATATATAGTGTCTGGATTCAAAATGGGGAATGTTACTTGGTTTTGGCAGCTGTCTGGCCATTTGAAAAACATTTCTTGTGCTGAATGTGCACAGGGTAATATGTTTCTTCATTGACGTGCACTGAAAATAAGAAATACTCAACCAAGTAAAGTGCTTTGCTCTCACAGTCATGATTCTTCTTTTCACTAAGGCTCTTTTGTGTGAGTCTGGAAGTATACTGGGCACTTGAAGCAAGTGCTCATTTTGCTGAAGATCTCCTTAGGTCAGGGTGAAGAGCTCTGAACTTAAGGGAGACTCAGCCACTAGAAGAAGCCCAAGCAAGCTCAGCATCATCAGAATTCTTGTTTTCCCTTGCTAATAGCCCCGGACGTGCTCCTGTAGTGGGCAGGAGAGGACAGCTCCCCAGTGTCCTCGCTTGTGTGTGCTGTGTTGAAAGGAGGAAAAGTAAATGCAACAGCTAGTACATTAAATTAATGCCTTCTAAATCACTTCATTATGATGATAACAGCCCTATCAATGTCCCCTTTCACTTGTGTACTACATAGCCTTTTTTGTTTGAGTATTCACAGGTCCCTTTATGTCGCGAGATTTCTCCAGCTGAAAGCACCACTGTCCATGTATTTCAAGTGAAAAGGGGCATTTCTATTTTTATTTTAAGATTATGCTTCTGCTGTTGACATGGAATATATGTGGTAATGGAAGTGTTAAAGGGGATGTTTGCATCTCTGAAGAGATTCTGGATAGAGGAAGGAATTGTTATCCCATGCCGAAGGTTTGTGCCTTAACCCTTAGTTCAGGTCACACGGAACTAGGATAGCATTTTGGGTACAGTGTTGGGTTTTTTTAGCTTTGGGCCATTCATATCCATCTAGACTATTGCTGCAAAAAGCATTTCCTAAGCCATAGTTTTGACCTCTTTTTATGTCCTCTCTTCTGCTACTTCTCTGGCACATCAAACACAATTTTTTCTTTATTCTCAAAGTTTTTCTTGGACTAATCTCCCCCACCTATTTGTATTCCGGTACTGAGAACTTCTGTCCCTGGTCGGCCCAGTTTGACTCATGTTTTTGCACAGTCATTTCACAGTCACTGGTCTATCTATCTCCATCTGATCCCATGTCTCCTATTTAGCTTGTTAGAATCTCTCTGGGGATACGCTCTTGTTTTCTGTGTTGGCAGCTAATGCAGTTAAGCCATGAGATCCCACTGGGGAACCTAGGGTCTTTGAAAATATAAATTAATAAAAAATGAACTGGTAAAACCATTGTCATGCAGAGGGATGGGAAAGTGAGAGGGAAAATACAGTAATACCCTGGGGCTCTCTACATTAGCCAGCAGCAGTGCCTAGCAGGAGCCGATAAGCAGAGAAATGATGCTGAGGATCTGCTGTATGAGGTGTGTACATTGTGCTGGGGGGCTGTTTCCAGCCAACTCTAGCCTGGCCGCACAGGCTGGAAGCTCATTAACAGCTGGAGCACAACTTCTGGTTTCCTTTCATTGAAGGGGAATACGGTGTGTGCTCTCTGAGACTGCTCTGAGATGTGAAAGACTACAGTTCTTGTTGGGGATGATTGGGATGTTCACTTCAGAAGTGTCCTCCTGAGCCATTCTATAGTGCTAATGTAGGCACACCCTCCTTGTCTGCCTATCTTCTGTACAATTTGTCATTATGACATCAGATTACCAAAATGCATAAATATTTCTCCAAGGTAATAATTCTTTTTTCTGATTGAGATCTGAATTATTAATTTATGTTCACCAGCCTAGAATGATTTGTCAGAAGAGACAAATGATTTCCTGCCATATATGTGTTTGCACTGATAGGAGTAGCTTTATGGAGCCCAGTGGATGGAGCATTATGAAAAAAACACCAGAAGTTTGGTTTAAACCTACTAAAACCTAAAACCAGTAGAGGACATTGAAGTGTGCCAACCAAGAGCACCTTGGATGTAACGTTTAAAAGATCTGCCTAGTATTGTTGAATCACAGCGTACTTTTTAGCAAACTGGAACTACAATATCTTATTCTTCTTTTAAAATTTCACCATACTTCACATCTAGCTAAATGGTGTCACTTACCCAGCCAGTAATGGTGATGAAACTGGAGAAAACTGAAGAAAAAAAGAGATATCCATGCAGGTGTCATCAAGATCTTTTACATATTTCTTATTTCATAATTTGACTTGTGATGACGTACGGATTAATAATTATCTGGGCTGCCATTTACTTTTGACTTTAGCATGATAAGTAAAGAAAAATGCAACACTTGCCTCGGTACTACCAGACTGATATAACACAGTGGAAGGAAGAAATAAAATACACAAGCATTACTCCCCAATGCCTATAAGACTAGTAGTGACATGCAGATTTAGTTTGGTACCTGCATAGTTTTAAACTTACTTTAAAGTGAACATTTTAAAAATTCTTTATTTTTCAGTAGGTTGCTCTCATTCCTTTGAAGTTTTTTTAAAAAGTGATTTGATTTCTTTGTTCTGTTAAGAAAGGTTAAAATCTGCAAAGTAACTTAAGCCTTAAATATCTACTTTCTATGTTTCTTCTGCTAGTTAAAACATTGATTTGCATTTCTTACAAATACTAATTGCACAGAAGGTTGTGGGGATACACATGTGCATGTGTGTGTATGTAATATCTTGCTTCCTCTTTTCAAAGCATTGTCCAAACACCAGCTAATTGATTTGACATGCTAAAAGAGAAACTCAGTGCAACCAAGTCATTTTGGTATGAAAGACATTTCCAGTCATCTCCGTTCAATAATTGCAACCACAACTTCAAAGATGATACAGATGCAAATTGAAATGTGTGATCTTGTTCTATCTGGATTTGATTTCTTTCCCCTTTTGCTCTGAAATACTCATCCTCCCTTTCCTGCTGGGATCAATGATGGCTGGGACTGCCACGTACAATGAAGCTATACAAGTCTGAAGTGATTGAATTTTACTCCAGGGATATAACTCCAGTTCCCTCTTCCTCTTCTTCAACAGGACTGGCCCTAATTTTATGCATATTCTGGGAGTTATATCCAAAATGTAGGTATGAATAAAATCTCCTAGGAGGAGGACAGGGAATCATGATCCTTATCTTCTAATAGGCCCCATTCTGAGATCATCCTTCTCTTATCTCTTTCCAAATTCTGATCTTCCATATGGGAGTACAATAAATTGTTGTTGACTAGTGAATACCCCCACAACTCTTGCAGAAGATAAATCACACCACACATCTTGAAATTTCTAAGCCTATTCCACCGGTGGAAGACAGTGAACATCAAGTCCGTGCAGATGGAAGGTTTTTAATACCTTAGCTAGTCCAAACATTTTGCTGACTACGTGAAGTCCACCAGTAACCTTGAAATTACTGCTGATTTTCCATGAAAGATTCTTAGATGCTTTTGAAAAAACAGAAGATCCTTGTGACCCTGCCACCTCATAGCTGTACGTCTCATGCTAGAAAGTTTCAGCAATATGTTCTCCTGTGCTTATGGAATGCAACGTCATGGCATTTAACCATCATCTGCACAGAAGATGATAACTCTGGAGCAGCTGTAAGCATTGTCTACTCACCTCACCCATTTTCTGTCCACATGGCTGACTCAGGAACCAGCAGCAGACTGCTCTGAGTATGACCATGCATGGCAGTGTGTGATACCACAGCTCTACCTCAGTGCACCACACCATGGTAGAAGGTACTTCATAGCACATGGATGCTGCAGGAGGGGTAAGAGCACAGCATGGAGGAAGAGTCTAATCTTTGAGTGGACTTCAAGCATAACAAATAGGGAAGATATAACCAAAATATGTAAGAAAAGGGTTTGTAAAAGTGCTCACGATTTCTTATGTTTCTCCAGAGCTCACAGGACTAGAGAACGTAAGATTCCTAGGAGCAGATTTTCTGGTAAGTAAAGGTGCGAGGGCTCTGCAGGAAGAGACAGCACAGTTGTGGCTGACTGGAGCTGCCCAGCTGACTTAGCTGCTGCAGCAAGGTTGTAAGAAGAAACACTGAGGTCATACTTGTGTTTGACCAGTAAGACATCTGTGTGTCATTGCATGCAAGTGGCCACAACCAGACAAGGCTCTGCCATAAGAGCAGAAAAGTAATGAAGTCAGAACTTCCACGATTCTGTCATTTTTTTTCCATAGATGCGTGGCTTTTTTCAATGCTTCAGTATTTCAATCAGATTAAGGTGTTGAGTAGAAAACAGACATTGAATAACCTCCTGTAGTTTCCGGAATGGATATGGTGGTTTTGGCTGGAATAGAGTTAATTTTCTTCATAGTAGCTAGCATGGGACTATGTTTTGGATTTGTGCTGGAAACAGTGTTGATAATACAGGGACGTTTTTCGTATTGCTGAGCAGTGTTTACACAGAGTCAAGGCCTTTTCTGCTCCTCACACCTCCCCACCAGAGAGCAGCCTGGAGATGCACAAGAAATTGGGAGGGGACACAGCTGGGACAGCTGACTCCAGCTGACCAAAGGGATATTCCACACCATGCGACATCATAGAACGGTTTGGATTGGAGGACCTTAAAGATCATCTAGTTCCAACCCCCCTGCCATGGGCAGGGACACCTCCCACTAGACTAGGTTGCTCAAAGCCTCATCCAGCCTGGATGAAGCAATATAAAACTGGAGGAAGAAGAAGGAAGAGGGGGATGTTCAGAGTTGTGGTGTTTGTCTTCCCAAGTAACCATGCGTGATGGAGCCCTGCTTTCGTGGACATGTCTGAACACTAGCCTACTAATGAGAAGTGGTGAATTAATTCCTTGTTTTGTTTTGCTTGTGTGCCTGACTTTTGCTTTACCAGTTAAACTGTCTTTATGTCAACCCATGTTTTCTCTTCCCATTCTCTTCCCTGTCCCACTGGGGGATTGTGAGTGAGCAGCTGCGTGGTGCTTAGTTGATGGCTGGGGTTGAATCGCAACGATGCAGGATGATTATCTTTTTCATACATTCTAATTCCTAAAAAAAAAAATATCAAAAAATCAGCCCTATGAATTTGCTTTTACTTCTAAGGCATGGGTTTACTATGCCACGATCTCTGATGGTCAGTCACCTTGAGTTCTGCTGGAGCACTTGGGGCTGTCACAACCACCACTGCCTCAAATTTCACGGGCAGACCTCTGCAGGTCTTTGGAGGGTGAGGGTGGGGACCAGTAGAAATAAGTGTGATTCTGTGACCCAGAAATTATGAGGGGACGATTTTGTCTGAATACTGCCATGCAAAGTTTAGTTTATTTTCTGTTTTGTCCATTTTTTTCATTGTACTTTGAAAATAAAGACACACCTTAGATTTTGGCCAGTATGATAGCACTAGAAGGCTAAAGGAAAGAGGCCTTTACTTCTGTTTGCTCAAGTAAGTATAAAGCTGCAAGAGAGGGAATTGAATCCACTTGATACAACAGGCGTATGAACCATATTGGAAGGTGGAAGGACTGTGAGTTCATAATCACCACCTTACTCACTCGCAATTGAACTAATGATTGTTGTGGCATTTAAAATTTTGGCAAACTGCCTCAAACAGCCTGTTCAAAGTTAGCTTCACACTGCAGAGAGCGCCCTGTCAGACAACCTGATGAAAACAGAGCAACAATGACTTCATTGGGCTTACACAAAACAAAAGCTTTGAGGCCCTGGTGACAATTTTCTTCTTTTCTTCATTTTTCTGTTTTAAATTGAGTTAATTTACATGTAATTTTGTTTAAAGACATTCCAAAGCGCCTTATCCAGGCCCTGTGGTTGACTGACCAGCTAGTGCCGTGAGAAAAGTTGTTTTCTGAAAACAGGGCGCATGCATGAATATGTGGCAGCTTAGTATCCACCATTGCATGTGACAGGCTATTTCACATTAAGCAAGTTCACCATTGCAACAGGTAGTTGGGGTACAATTGGCAATGAAATCCATTTCTGGCATTTCCATGTCTTCTGAAACTATATTGAAATCAGAAGAATTGGCAGCAATGAGACTTTCTCAGGAGACTTCTATTGGTAACTTATTTTGAGGATTCCCTGAAAATGTTTTTCAAGCTATAGGTATCAGACACGAATCTTCAGTTTGTTTTGAACATTGCCAATGAGTGACACCTTCTGTTTAATTTGCATTCATTGTTGTGGGGTAAATATTGTCTATTCATTCTCCTTAAGGTAGGGGAAATCTCCTGGTAAGAGAAGACCCCAAAGGTGGAAATTAAAACACAAAGATGCAGCAGAAGAGCAGAGAGGCAGCAGACTTCTCACTGCTTGTGACAAAACACCAGCATGTATATCAATGTCTGTGTCATAGCTAAAAAGTACTAGTCAGCTGGTCTAGGGAAAACCATTTTTTTCTCCGAGATTCCCCAAGGGGCTGATTTCCGTCAGCTCCTCTTCTGGGTTCACCAGTAGCTGTGGTACTGATGGGCTAGATTTCTGGCCTTGTCTCCCTCACTTGGGGCTTGGGGCTTTCAAGGTTTCCCAGACCTCCTGCCAGGCTGCAGCAATGGACCGGAGAGGTGGCCAACCCTGAGCTACTGCAGACCAGAGTTGGTGTTATTCTGCTTGGTTTCACCACTGCCTGTCTCTGGCCAGCTCTGAATGACCTGTATAGGATTTTGCACAGAGATTGTTTTTCCCTACTAAATACAAAGAGAAATGAAGTATCTGAAAAGAAAAAAAAAGTTATTTATCTCGAAGAAAATATCCCTTTCCTTTCCCTTTGCACGCAATCTTTGAAATGAGTATTTGAATATCATTGCTAACCGTGTGTCCTTTGTACAAAAGAAGACGTAGTTATCTGTCAAAATTTTATTTCACAGTTCCTTTCTTTGTTAAAAAAAAAAAGTCCTTTTCTTTGTTAAGGAAAAACAGAACGTAATTAATTTTGTTGTTAGGGCAAATATGAAGAAAACAAAGCAGGGGAAGCAAAAGATTATAAAGGGGGAAAAAAAGCTCCCACGTCCCAACTATTTCACTGACTTACAAATTATAAACTTCCCAGCAAATTTTCTTTCAAATTCCCCCTCAGGATGGAAGCATTTTTGTGTGTTGTATTTCACAGGCAACAGTTTGCTGCCAGGTTTTATCTTCACCCCACCACAGCAAGTGCTGTGGACAGAGGTGTCAGTTGCCCTGGCCTCATGATGTCATGGCGCAGCAGCAGTAGGTCAGTGTCTGCTCACCAGTTTGGGTGAGGAGCGCAGGTTTAAAGGGTATCTCCTGCTTGTCCCAGCAAATAAAGCTGTGCTTTACATCCCAGAGCAGTCTCAGGGTGCAAGGCGATGGAAAATGCACCTGGTGTGCTTCAGCTGTTACAGGCAACCTGGAGCTGGTCAGAAGAAAATTAATGAAAAATCCAGCACCAATGTCCTCATTTTAGCCACCTGTCATTCCTAGGAACACCTTCTATCCTTTCAAAACCACCTGTCAACCAAGCTGCTTTTGCTGCCTGTCTGGGGTTGCCCATTGCAGTTTATTTCTGAATGAAAAGGGCAATCACTCCTGTGGTTCTTTGAGAGGCAAGACATAGAATATGGAAACTCATTTATTTTCCATGCTTGTAGCATTATAATTAGTCTGTATTTAAATCTGAAACAACTTTACAGTGCTGTTCCCTGGCTAGCTGGAAAGTACACTGCAGGGATACCTCACATTGTTTGCTGTTAGTTGTGTCTCTATTTTTTTTTTTTTTTTTTTACCCTTCCTGAGGTAAAGATTACATTGGAAGAGATTTGCTTTTGTTGTTTCAGCAAGCAGAGCCAACTGGCAGTGAGTTTGGTGTTTATATCGCAGTTGTTTCTTCTCCAGGGCACAGATTTTAGCATTGCGCAAAATGGTATTATGTTCAGCTCAGGAAAAACACTTTCCTCTCCACTGCAGATGTAAAAGTGACACCCTGTGGGAGGTGAGATCTGTCTCAGGTGTGCATTGCTCCAGGAAACACCTGGATGCTCTAGACACAGTTTAATGTTGCTGATGGTTTAAGAAAGGGAAAAAATTATGCAGAGAGGAGAGTAATTTTTCCTTGTGTAGCACATATAAGCAGTATTTTGGAGCCTCATTGATGATGTTCCAAAGGAAACGTACAAAATAAAAACTGAAAAAGAAAACACCAGCAAAAACATTCTGAGCAACCTCACTCACCCTACGATAAAACTAATTTGGGAGACTCATAGCTAGCTTCAGCTTCTTCACTGCATGAATATCTCCATAGGACAGGACTTAAGAATACCTGCAGCTCAGTGCATCTTCCAAGATTTATTCTGCAACCACAAACCAGCTCTTGAGAAATGTGCAATCCTGCATGGATAAACTTATTGTAAAGCAAAAAGTCTGGTGTGATGCAATTGCTTATGGCCTAGAACATGGCCCTTTGAAGCACACTAACAAGATGTACCAAAGTACCGAGGAAGCAGTTTATGGGGAACCTTGAAAAGTGCTAGGATCTTAAAGTTGAGATGATATTCTAAGAAAAGAAAGTATAGAGAGGAGTATATGTGTTAACGTGGTTGTGGTTGCCTGTAATGCTGATACAACACTCTGAACTATTCCATTTTATTTACATTTTTAAAGAGTTTCTGGCTTCAGGCCCAAGTGTTCACAGTAATTAATCTTTCCAGTAAGAAAATAATGAAGATTTTAAGCTGATTTGGAACAACAGAATAAAATCTTTTACCTCGGTGATCTCAGTGGGGCCAGAATGTGGTGGCTGTAAATTGGCAGAGGTCCACGAAGCCTCACCCAACTTTGCTGCAGTGGAACAATGAGCTGAATGATGCTTTCAGTTTGTTAACTGACTGGTGTAGATCGTGTATCCATCCAGGGAACATGATGTGCAGAAGTCACAGCTTGGCTCTGGATGAATACCAGTGCTCTGTGAATCATTGCTGAATCCCACGTACTCATGAGCCAAGTGGGCCTGGGAAAAGCCAGGTCAGATTTCCTTAGTCCGGGTTTCCAAGGTGTTTTTGGAATGTGGAAGTTTCTGCCCTTTTTGTTCTCCACAACCCTAAAGCCAGTGCTGAGTTGGGTATCTCCCTATTCTTGATTGGCATTTTCAGCGGTTGTGTGCCAAATATATGAGGCAGACAGTACTATTAGAAGAGTTTCTCAAACACATTCACTTTTATTAATAACAAAACAGCAAAAAACAGTGCTAGAGAAGTTACAGACCCCTTTCCTAGACTCCCCACTCTCTGCTCCAATTGTGACCTCATTCTTCCTGTGAGTCTTTCCTTGGAGAGTGTCCTAGGCTTGGCAGGTTCACTTCTCTTTTTTCTTCCTCCAGGTTGGTCTTCTGGCATGTAGTCTGGATGCTCTCTTTTGTCAGTTTTGTCAGATTTCCTTCTTGAATTTAACTCTCTTTTGATGATCTTTTTGCCAAACTTTAACACAGAAGAATTTCAGTCACCAGATGGACACATCCCAACAAATCACTGTCCTCAGAACTGTCCCATACTTATTCAAGGTGGCCTTGACAGGACTTGTGTTGATAACCTTCTATCAGATGTCCCACCTGTCTTCTGTACCACCATGGTGGAATAGAAAAGATTTTTATTATTAAGGTCAAGCAATTGCCACACAAAATGGGGTTCACTATGCAAGCGAGCATGTGCGATGTTGTGCAGAGGTGCTGCAGTCTACGACATGCTCTTTCTAATGGCAAATGAGTAACAGGTATGTATGCATTCATGTGCAAAAAAGCAGACACTCATTCTTTTAAACTTAGACACCTTTTCCAATCATATGTGCTGAAGTGTAGAGAGTATCAAAGTGAAACAGGTAACTCGTCCCTAGCATAACATAGGGCTGTCCCCAGTGAATGAGGTTTTTCACAATACAAAAAAAAAGACTTTCTTTCCAGGAAAATGTCAAAAGGTATGCCTAAATGGTGTCCACTTATAGTAAAAGCTTATCACTTCAAGCAAAATATACTAGTTCAGAAAAGGAGGCTAAGAGGAGACCTTGTCGCTCTCTGCAACTTCCTGAAAGGAGGGTGTAGCCAGGTGGGGGTCAGTTTCTCCTCCTAAGTAAGAAGCGATTGGACAAGAAGAAAAGGCCTCAAGTTGTGCCAGGTGAGATTTAGGATGAATGTTAGGAAAAATTTCTTCACTGAAAGGGTAATCAGACATTAGAACAGGCTGCCCAGGGTAGTGGTGGAATTGCCATCCCTTGAGGTATTTAAAAGACAGGTAGACATGGTGCTGAGGGACATGGTTTAGTGGTGGTTTTGGCAGTTTTAGGTTTAAGGTTGGACTTGATGATCTTAAAGGTCCCAACCAACCTAGACATTTCTATGATTCTATAAAGAATTAAAACTAACTTGTCCTTAAAAATAAATGAATAAAGGACACTTTGGAATATGATGTATTAGCTGTTATCTTATTAAGTTATGCTGTGATCTTACTCTCTCTTTTAACCGAGTAGCAAAATTCTTACACACACTGGTGATTGTAACATAGTACTGCAGCTGGTAGTGAACAAAATGTAATCTTACAGCACTCCACACTTCACTCAGGAATAGCAAAGCTCTAGTGTAATACTCATTCTATCACCTCCTATAATAGGTAAAGATATGTTTTGACACAAAGTGCCTCTAGTCACTAAATACCTGGCCCTTAGCCCAGTGAAGTTAAATTTCTGGCCAAACGTGTTATAAACTGTTGTCTGTGGCTTGATCATGAGGATAATTGCTTGAAACTGCTTCTGCCTGTGCTCAAGCAGCTTGGAGCTACAAGTCAAAGCTTAATAATATCTACGGACCCCAACCTCTGAACCATTGGCAGAATCATTGAAAATATTCCCCTTTGTCTCACTGGGCTTTGGATCTTGCCTTGGGTTACCATGGTGAAGGCTCATGGCGTATCTTGTATCAGTAACAGGAGAGAATGCCAGGGGCTGATGCTGAGGTACATGTTGTTCAATATCATCAGCAACCTGGACAGGGAGTGCTTCCTCAGCAAACGTGTGATGATACTGAACTAGGGGGAATGACTGACATGACCCCTCAGTCCAGCGACCTCAGTAGAGCTGGCTGCACCAGCAAAAACCCCATGAGGCTCAGCACGTGCACCTAGAGGAATAAACCCCTGCTCTGCTGTAGTCTGGGAAGTGACAGGCTCAATGACAGATCATGGTGGTGGTTGTCAGGTTGAACATGAGCCACTGCTGCACCCTCATTGCAAACAAAGCAAACAGCAAACTGAGATACATTACGAGGATCTTGGTCAGGAGATCAAGGGAAGCTCTTCTCCTGGGAGATCAGTACTGAAGTGGAAAAGGTTATCCAGAGAGGTTATGAAGTCTGCCCTAGGGTGTTTTCAGTGCTATGTTAGGCAAAGCTACAGCTGACCTCATCTACTTGGTGGTACCCCTGCTGTGGGTGGAAGGTCGGATCACAAACTTTGGAGGTCTCTTCCAACCAATGCTTCTATGATTCTGTGATTTTAGCTATGATACCTATAACTATATATCACAAAGGACTGGATAATAAGACCAAACTAAAAACATATTTTAAAAAGAAACAATCAGTACAGAGCTAAATAAAACTAACTGGAAATTCATTCATACTTCAAATAAATTTACCCTCTGGCTGCTGATGGGAAATCTTGAGAAATACAGACAAAAGGAGATAAAATGCAATACAGAGGAAGATAAAGTTACATGAAACAAGAGGAAGGATTCCACTAAGTCAAAGTTAATTAAGAACATCAGTATCATCTCAACAAATATTTCTCTCATGAAGGTCCCCCTGCTAGCTTGAACAACAGCTCTGGCAGTGAAAGGTAGAATACCTCCATAGATTTTAATGAATTTATGTGTAAAACTCATTGTATTTATTTGACATTTAATACATTTGCCTTCACATAAATCTGCATAAAAGAATGGAAGATTTACTCCCTTTGAGGCCTAATATGTCAACCTCATCTCTGTCTGAAATGGGCAAGAAACTGCACTGATGGCAAAGATGCCTGTAAGGTAATATGTGGTGAGATAATGGAGGCAGAAAGCAAGGTTTCTTGCTGAAGTCAGCCTGATGTGCCAATCTTCATGCACTTTAAGTCACTAGTGATTTAGGTGAACACGAGCACCTTTGTCCTGGCACATCATGCTTGGGGATTGGTCTACAGGGATTGTATCCCTGATGGGATACACCCGAGNTAACATGTTCAGAAATGTCCTGTAGACAAATCCTGAAAGAATCTGAGTGAAAACACGAATGATGCAAATGCAAATGAAAATAAAAATGTTAATGACTGACTAACCAGGTTTCCAAGAGAAGTGGAGGAGATTAAGCTCCATTTCCCAGTTCTGAACTGCATCCATGCATTATTTAAGATCAAAACATAACTTTTAAAAATGCACGGGAATGGGGGCCTAGATCCATGAAAGGGCATAGACTTTGGAGAACCTAACTCCCAGACACTTCCTACCCAGTTGAAGTCAGAGTCCTAGCTTAAAGCTGCACAGATTTAGTTTTACAGCAAACCATGATATATATATATTTGACCAGAGAAAGAGCAGGGATGTGAGAAGTGGTCCAAATCCTCATGGCTCTCGGGTCTCATGGCCTCTAGAGCACAGAGCTGTGCTGGTGCCTCAACGGGAAAGGTTGAATTCAGCGGTGGGAATATTTCCTATGCTCTGATGCTCTTCAGTTTCTTGGAAAGTTCATGATTTATAACAGGATTAAGGATATGCATTGCACCATTGAGTCAGATGTAGACTATGTGAATGGAGTGACTATTTGGCTCTTAACAGCGTCACATATTATAGAAGCAAGTATGTTAGTATGCTGTACTGGGTGGTGCTAACACTACAGGGACTTCTTTATAGAGTAGGAGAAATTCCAGTTCCTTTGGTCCTCCTTATAAGTCTTCCCAAGTCTTAGCTAAGTGACCTGACTGCTAGGGTCAAGCAGAAGAAGGAGCGTAGCACTGTCTTATCTCTCTGCTTTGTGTGAGGCACTGTCTGGCAGTGTGCACTCAGAAAACCCTGTGCTGTGCTGCTAGACACGAGGGAAAAGCTTAGGTTATAAATTCTGACAAAATTCAGCCATGAATTCAGTGCCTGGCTTCTCAACACTGACAAGAATTATGCAATTTTGGGTGTGACCAGCAATAGACAGTTTGGTATCTGGGGGATTTTACTGGGAGAAGCATCTGAAAATTTAGGCAATCATCTCCCCCCAGAATTGAGGAGCTGATGAGGAAGGGGAGTGGGAGTACGAGGATCTAAATTTTGCACAACTGTGTCTTAAATAATAGGACACAAAAGTCTTCTTATGAATTTGCCTCTTCAGAGACTTGAACTGTCCTGAGGCGCTCATCAGTTCTTCACTTAGAAAATGCTCCTCTCCAGTTGTGCAATGTGTCCTGCCAAAAGGCCTTGAATCTGTTCCAAGGAGGGGCCAGGGAGCAGGAGTCATGGCTAGGGACAATGGGGGGACAAGGCGGTGGTGGGGTTCTGCAATGCAGTATGATCCCTGTCAAAAGGGAGGGCAAGGTCCAACTAGGAGGAAGAGCGGGCAGGAGAGGAAGAGTAAGAGGAGCCTTCCTCTGAGCTGAACCCAGCAATGTGCCTCCTTGGAGAGGGCAGAGAGCTGCAGCCCACGGCCCTGCTTTCTAACAACTGTCTCAGCAATGGGGTTGACTTCAGCAATTAGCTTTTTGGGGGCCTGAACACCTCCCTCACAAGCTTGTCTTCCTTGCGGTTGTCCCAGATATGAAGAAAGCACAGCTGAAGCTCCAGCTCCACCAGTTTGTGCTCTTTGTAGGTTCTGAACCTTTTAAAAGCCCATTTTGTAAATGCTGAATGACTTGGGCACATGTGTTTATATCTTCTTTTTTTCCCTAAATGAACATTTCCAAAAATCAGTTAAAAAAAAAAAGACAAAAACAATTGACAAAAAAATGCTTTTTCTGGCAGTTTTTCTTTGTGCTGAAAAATTTGCACAAATGATAGCCTCTTGCTATTAAATGAATAAGTATTCCAGCCAGCATTATACACAGAGTGTTTTCCCCAATTAATGTTATGTATTTTCCCTGTCAACTTGCTGTACCTGATTCTGTTATTTTTTAAAAAGGAAGTTTGATTAAAGTCCATTTGTTCACTACAAATCATTTAAAACTGCCAGCCTTAAATATGTGGTAACTGAGAAATATCACCAAAACAAATTACATCACCTCCTGTGAGTTGTTAACTGAGCTTTGAAATTCTTCCTTTCTCCAAGTGGGGTTCAAGGAAAGTGCATGCCAGTCCATGTTCATTGTGAAGCAAACTCTGTGTGCTGGATGTTCCCTCCTGATCCTGCATGGATACTATTCGTGTGCCGATTTGCATGGAACAAAAAGTTCAGCCTATTATAGATTCTTCACCAAAGTTCCTCTGGAGGGAGCAGTGGTTTGGTGAATCAATATAGAAAAGGCAGGTAGACTGGGAAATCTCTTTAATCTTGCAGAAATGAAGCATAATGGATTATACCAGCTTCTCCAACTGACTCTCAACCTGCACATCTCAGAAAGTCTCTCTATAATGAGCTAAATGGGAGTCCAATGCCAGGGAGTCAAAGATAGACTTCACTGGTCATGGGTAGAAGGTGCCCCATATTTGGCTCATGTCACCTGTTCTTCAGAATGAGGAAAATGTATAAATATACAAACTTCACGAGAACCTCTGGTGCTTTATGACAAGCGGGAATGGTCTGAGCTGTTACACCAGCTCACTATTCTGAGCTTCACAGCAGGAGAAATTCTGACCATAGCTGATCATCAAATTAATGGGACAATATTTTACATACTGTACTTACCTGTGTGTAATTTGGCATTGGATATCCACTGAACTGTGTTTATGTACTCTCAGGATAATATAAAACTTCACGTGCATAAACATCATCTGACCGTAACGTTAGGCTATATGGGTAAAGTTACGATGTTACGTGTGGGAAGAATATAGCACTTTTATTTTACCTTATTGAATATAAAATTCCTAACTGTTTTTCATTTACAGTGTTACTCCTGAAGAACAGTTACAATGAAATAATTAATAGAAAGTTAATTTCATAGTAACATAACACCTGTTCACCAATTAATATAACAAAAAGCAGTCAAAAATAATTAACTGAAAGAGAAAGGAAAAACAGTTATAGAAAATAAGCAAATGATGGAACATCAGGTATAGCATAATAGAATTAAATAATGGCTATTATGCAGCAATTTAAGTTGAAGGTCTGGTTTTCAGGCTACTCCGACGTCTCAGTGGTGCTTATTCTCTCTGAGTGCCAAGTCCTGCTTGTCTCAAGCGGCATGGGAGTTCTTTCCATTAATTTTCAGTTCAATGATTACACAAAAGTTTTAGGAATATGAGTAGGACAGTCAAATCTAAAACTAGGTGTAAAAAGCCGCAGAATTATCTTGCAATTTTAAGTTTTTGCAAGCAAAGGGAATGTCAAAGCAAAGTAACCCACATTTAGAAAAATATCACTGATGTTCAAAGATGGGATCATCAAATACTACTTGGCAGAGAGGTTGAAAAGGCATTGTTGACCATTTTGTGAAAGCATAAGCAATTGTGTAAGCAAATACACTTCAAAAAACATGTAAGAATGGATGGAAAAAGAACTGAAATTGCTGTGCCATTCTTCAAGTCTTTAATAGATGGGGATTTTGGATTCAGTACATGGGTTTAATTTTTCTATCACCAGGAAAGTCGTAGAGGTTGAAGAGGTATTTACAAAGGTTAGAAAGAATAGAATATAGAATGTTTTCCAACGTGGAAGAATTGAAATAGGCAGCTAAGCTGAAATCTTCAGCTCAAAAAACCGATGATGGGGGTGGTTTTCATAGAAGTATCTAAAAAACCTGAATTCCATGAAAAAATTGAGTAAAGCAAGGTATTCACTGCTTTTGTAGTGCAATAACTTATTCACTAACTTGGTATTAAGGACTTAATTGGTTTCTCGTTGAAAGGATCACAAAGAATCACGAGAAAAAAAGAGAAAAATGTGCAATTAGTTAAAATGGTTTAGAGTTGCAGCTCTTCTCAATATCTGAGAAAAAGGATTCCAGGTAACTAAAAGGAAGGTGCCATTAAAATTTGCATGTAAAGCATATAGGCAGAAAAATGAAAGACTAGATGTGAAAGAAGTATGGAAGACCTTCTAAGAGCTTGGAGGATTCACCGTAGAACCACGTGTAGGACAGCGAGAGGAGATCATGTGAGCCTTGAAACTGATAGCTTTAGATCTACTGGCGTGCAAACACAGGGTGGAAAACATCAGTTACCAGAGGACATCCTCTGTCTGACTGCTGAAACGTGGGAAGCCAGTATCAGAGCAAATGATGATGATTCAACAGATGTAAATGAACAGTCTCATGTCAAAAGAACAGAGTCTGCTGGAGACAACAGCCTGAAAAGTTGAGATCAACACTGGTGAAAACACCCAGGTAAAACAGTCTTAAAAATCTGAGTAGAATCTTCCCTGTTATCTTCCTTAAGAGACCTAAAAGGCACATTATGTTTCTGCTTGAGAAGCAAGCTGATTTGTAGAAAGAGAGAGATGCTGCAGAAGATACTCTGCAGATGTGACCAAGTCACAGAAGCTGAGAAAAACATTTATATTTTGTTGCCAGATTCTGAGGGGCCTCACTTCCTACCAAAACATTTGATGTTTTATTGTACAAAGATGAAAACTGCATGCAAAGGTTTTAAATAAAGATTTTAATTTCACTGATAAAATTTGTTGTACCAAGTTGTCTGCTATCAGTAGGAATTTCCTTGTTAAGAAAAGATAAGCATTAAATAAGCACTGTGCACATCCAAATATCCATAGCCACTTACTTTTTTTGGAGTGCACTTTTCACTTTTTTGGAGTGTTCTGAAGTCCCTTATCTCCTGAGCACTTGAGGGTTCCTTCACTTCCTTCTCTGAAACTGGCCATTCAAAGTCCTCAATCGAGATCTCTCCCCCTGCCAGTGTTTACAGCCCTCTGTCATCTCATCGGTCAAGTAGGATGTCCTTCACTGAAGTGTTCCCAGGAAGGATGTCTCTACCAGACACATTCCTCAAGCTGTGGGGCAAACAGGAAAGCTCTCGTGTATATATGGAAACATGCTCACAGGCCACAGTGTTAGGAGAGGGGTTGTAAATTCCACTGGTGTCCTTTTTGGGGTCATAGACCCAACAGATACACTCAAATAAAAGGATTCACTACAGCAAGCTGTTCAACCACATCTGGATGCTCTCAGGTAGCACTCTACCTGGCCACTCTCGCAGTCCTGTCCTGTGATAGGGAAATAAAAACTGAAGAACTGAAAACCAAAGCATTCCTACAAAGTTCCAACGTGCATCTAAGACTTTATTCAATGTGCCGCGCTGTAGCACCTTTATAACAGCACCAGAGCAGTGGTCATCCACAGAGCCAGCAGGGCCAACTGACCTGGCCCACTGCTGTTCCCTGTGGCTTTAACCTCAGAGCTCACGAGTGCAAAGTGTGGGTGCAAAGACAGAGTAAATGAACATGTAGATATATACCCTAAACATGCTCAGAGAAGCATCAAACTACCGCACACAAGACAGATATTAAGAGTAGGAAGAAGTGTGCTTTCATGCAGTTACTGCACTCTGGCAGAGCACACATTGGCAGGAACCTTTGCAGTTCCCCCATGTAGCTGTGAAGCTGGAATTGCAGACACTGCGTATAGGCAGGTTCTTACGTTGTTCCTTAAGATTGGCTGCAGCCTCCCCTCTTGCAGTGGAGCGTGGTTTGCGTAGCCTGGGGTGTGTGGGGAGTGCAGGCAGGGAATGCCCCCGCATCGTCAGCCTTCTGCAGTGGTGCCAGAGCTGATTTGGCCAATGCCTGCTGGCTTTTTAAGTGCTGCACCTTCAAAGTCATCTAGCAGGGTTTTTGTTTCTGCTCTGTTCACAGCAGGAGGTATAGCTGAGTAATTCTAACTATCTATGGCACATTAACATCTCATCTAGAACCTAAACACTTCATTGCTTGCTGGCAGATTTCCCTCCATTTGGCATCCATCCTGCTGTATCACTCTGGGATGAAAAACATAAAAGATGTATTTATTATAGTTGGAACCAGGAGGGGGGCTCGGGGAAACCAATGACGCTAAAGATAGCAGGTTTGATTTTATTATCTTTGATGCTGAAGGACGTTTTATCCCAATTGACTTATTTTTTCCTAAAAAAATTTAATATAATTTGGGGAAACAGGGGTTAGGGTCCTATTGTAAACAATGAAAACTCCATTCAAGTCAATGTCAGCTTGAGCTGCATCTAAATGAGCTCTTCTGCCTGGAATTCAGGACAGAAGTTGTTTGCCTAAACACATGAACATTGTATTATTTATCCAAGAAGATTTTGTTTTAATAAATACAAGATCTGAATTCAGAACGGACCACTCCTATGCTCACTGGCACATGTAGGAGTCAAAATTTTATTTCTTTTCAAGCTGGAAACTCTTCTGGTTTGTGTGTGTTCACATGTGTGGGGTTTTTTTTAAATCAGAAGTTTATGATATCACATAATCTTTTCTGATTTGGGCTATTGCCAATTCAACTCTTAATTTCCATCAGGTTCTTTTAGTGTCTGCATCAGGAAGAATCATTAAAAAGACAGTCTTAATGTCCTTCTATTTGAATTTTTTTAAAAATGTTAACTTTGATCTGTTTTAACTGCTATTTTTAACTAATAGCAGCTCTTTTCTGATAAGCCTGACTTATCAGCCCTGGGAAATTGCAGTTGCTTTGGAGGGGAGACGGCTCTGAGCTTAATAATGTTTCCAAGAGAAGCCCATGAGACTGGCTATGTACGGGGGGGGACGGACTGTTGCTCTTTCTCTTCAGTCTTTTCTTTTCTTTGACAGTACTCCTGTTGACGAGCACAGAGACCCGGGACTGGAATGGACCTCCGGGCTGTCACGTCCAGGACCCTGTGGTACTGTGTCATGCAAACACTCTGAGACAAATGTGTCATGTCACAGGTGAGAGGTGAAATCTATAGGAGGAATGGGAAACTTCAGGAAAGGTTTGAAACAGCCCTTTCGACCATCAGCTGGCCTGGTTCTGACTTGTCCTGGTATAAATCAGTAATAATTTCATGGTGTCAGGTGGAGTTGCTCCAATACGACACCAGTTTAAGTGAGAAGAGCAGATTTTGAAAAGAAACTTTGCTTCCCTCTTCCTCCGCAGACTTACATGTTTTAACCATTAAAGATGATGACACAAGAGAGAAAACTCCCCCCATCATGATCAGGGAGTGCTTGAAATTGAAGCAAACCACTCAGAGCCAGATCTCATGAAATAAGACAGCCGCGAGTTCAGCAGGACACTTCCCTCGTGCTCCCACAACCTGCCTCCAGCCCAGGCACTCCCTGCGCTCAGCCACCGTTATTCAATTCAGCTGCTTATTCCCTGTTCTCCCACGTGCGACATGTTCCTCCCAGGAACATGCAGACTCCCTAAACAAATGCTGCGTGGGCAGCCTGGTGAGCAGGAGGGGAGCTCCCGGTACCCACCAGAGAATACCCCAAGGTGATGGATATGGTGTCTAGCAACCGCCTTCCACGTGTGTTCTCATCTCTGCTGATTACCGTAATGTCTGTGTATAAATAGTAGCTCTCCCTTTTTATATCCTTCTCCTGCCTGATTCACTCGATGATGCAGCGTCAGTGACGTTTGACTCGCTGCCATGGCGATTGCAAAACGAGGGTTTCATAAACATTGGATTGTGACATCTGAATGAATCAGGCGGGAGGAGGAGGACGGGCAAGCCCTGTGAGAGAGCTGCACCTGAGCCAGCCTTGGCCTCTCTCCCCAGACAAGGGAAATGAGCACAGGGATGATGTGACCCTCATAGGGAGCAAGAAAAGAGCAAACCCACTGGGAATGATAGGAGAGCAGTGTGCTAAGAAAAACTTCTGTATCAGGGGTGTGAGTCAAAGATAAGGGTTGGGAGGGCTGCTAATAAACACTGAGAAAACACTCTAAACATGACTTTTACTTTCTGTTCAGGAAAAAAAATTACATGGAAGCTGCAGCAGAACTGGGAGCCAGATTAAACATAAGTAAAAGCTTATTTCAGGATACAAACAGAGAGAACCAGAGAAGTCGAAAAGGAGAATGTGAAAGGCTGATCTCCAGGCTGAAAGCACTTTTGTTGCTGTGTAGTGAACATGCCTCTGCTCGGAGTCTGATTACACCAATTTTTAGCCATCTAGTTGCAAAGGGAAAATCTGGAACTGTGTCCAGACAACATGGGGGCGTTCATGGGGGGCCTCAGAGTGTGACCCACAAAACATGGTGCAGCCAGTAGAAAGACCTGCCAGCTACAGGAAGACCAAGGACAAGGCTTCAATCCCTCCTCCCTTCTGGATTTGGAGTACTTCAAATAGCTTGTGCCTCTCTCTAGCTGTACACCCCAGCCCATGACTTTTTGTGCAAAACTTTGTACAGAGAGATGAGGAGGACTCACTTCTAACAAAAGATGAAAAAAATGTGTGGTGATAGTGTGCTGACATTCCGTGGTTGGGATATTCAGGCATGACATGGGAGACCTTCCTTCAGTGAGGACACACAGATCGCCTTTCCCCTCCTCCTGGCAAGGATGAGCCGGGGAGGGGGCATGTTATCCTCCCAGTCTTCTGCGCTTCTATGCACAGCTTTGCTGGGTATGAGACAACTATTCCTAGAGCCTTTACACATGTAACGGATATTTGTTTATTTCACGTGGAGCAACCTTTGAATAAAAATACAGAGCAGGCCTTAAAGCAGGGATTTCCCCATTTTTAGGGGAGTAATGTCCTAAATCACTAGCACAGATTAATTATTGTTTGTTGTCCTTCTGGCTGGGTAAATCAGTACTTTTTATATGCAGTTGAGAGAGTCCCAAGGATGACTCACACCTGCCAGACCTGCCCCAGAAGAGTTTGAGTCCAGAAGTTGGGGCTCTGTGGTAGGCTGGGGGACACTGGCTCACCTCCTTTTAGGCAAAGGGGAAAAGTGACTTGAAGGAGGAATGCTCTGGCTTCTGAGTGGTGCTATGAGAGCAAAGCTCACCTGCTGAGATGTTTTCAAAGAAACTCAGACACTGGGTGTAATTACCTGGGCTGGTTCTTGCTTTAGGTCACAGAGGGAAGAACATTCAGAGAGGAGTGAGAAAATAGCTCAGATTGCACAGATTTATTGTTCAGAGGCTCCTCTTTATTTTGTAATGAGCATGGGGAGTCATGGTCATCCTTAGCACAAGCCTCCAGACCAAATTTTGCTCATTACAGTGTCCTAAAAGAATAGTCTGAAGCAGTCGCTGCACCAGTGTTTGTGACCTTCAAGAATTTGTGATAGCTGGGGAAGGAACCAGAAGGCCGGGAAAAGGCATTTACTTTTTAAAAAAGGAATTTAAGAACAAAAGAAAACGCAAAAGGGAACCCATCAGTCTAGCTTCCTTTTTGGGAGAAAGAATTTCATAAATATTCAAACAGCTGAGAACCCTTGAAAAAGCTGAAAAACTGATAAATATCAGAGATGAATGTACAAATGCTCAGAGATGACTATTAGCCAGGTTGTCTGTGTTAATGAAGTTTCATCTCAAAAGAGTCACATTTTTATGTGATGTGAAACAGACTTTATGAACAGGGGAAAAGCAGTGTCATAAAAGCAGTAAAACTGATTTGAAACTGTTTCAGATACTGCTCTCATTAGTAACTACAAGGATATGATTTTTATGGCACTTGTATGGGACACAGCACTGTTTGAAAAATGCACTCACAGAGCTGTTATCAATGTTTCACTATTAAAAAAAGAAGCTGATATTGAATATTCAGCAGGTTTCTCCTCTGGGTCTGATTCTGTTCAATATTTTTGATTCCTGTCTCTGTGACTCAATATTGAGTGTGCTTATTAATTTGCAGATGATATGAAGTCTACAAGTACACTGGAGGACAGGACTGAAATTCAAACTGCTCTTGACAAGCTGCAGAAATTATCAGGAAAATGATAGGGCAAAATTCAAAGGAACAATAATAAGGTATTTCTCTTTGTCAGGACCATTCACCTGAACAAGTGGAGGAGAGGAAACAATGACAATTTGTGGAAGGATCTGCATTCTGTATATGCATCACAAGCTGAGCATTTCATGCTGTTGCAAAACAAAGTTGCTGAAATATGGAGTTAGAAGTAAAATGATGAACTGATCTTTACATTTCACTTTGCGATGAAAAGATATTGCTGTCCCCAGTGGTTGCACTGTAATTTCAGAATGATGTGGGCCAGCTGGAAGAAAACACCAACAGTGATCAAAGGGCCAGACAGCATAGCTCACGAGGAAGGGTAAACAGAATCAAGGTTATCAAGCTAAATAAAGAGAAGCTTGGGGGTAGGTGAGACAAGGAAGGACAAATCTTAGAAGCTTGTTTCCAAGAGAAAGGGATTTTCCCCATCTATTCTTGATGAATCTGCAGGATACAACACGATATAAAGGGCTTAAAATAGAGTACATAAGGTTCTGGTTACACCTTAGGAGACGTTTTGTAATGGTAAGAAAAGTCTAACAGTAGAGGCTAACAGTAGAAGGATGTTGTCTTCATCATCAGAGGTTTTAGTAACTGGTGAGATGACAATATAACTACCATAAATACAGTTGTTTCTCCCTTGGGACAGATGACTCCTAGAAGGTTTCCATCCTCTATAATCCTGTGTTAATTATGATGCAGAGTTTTTGGCCTACTTTTCTTCATTACTAATCCACTTCACATTTATTTATTTATTTATTTATTTATTTATTATTTTTTCACAGAAACACTGAAGTTCTGTTCTTCAGGGTCTTATTCAATGGTTGTTAAACTTGCCATACATACCCATTTAACTCTTGTTGGGAATATGGATTTTATTCTAAAGAAAAAGAGAGAAGTCCTACTTTTTTACTCCTCTGAACGTGAGTCCAGCTCTCTTTATGTGACAGCCCCCTCTAAACAAGAGCTGGGCCATGGCCAAACCCCAAGATTTTGATTTCTCTGTTATTTATCAGTGTTTGAATTTTGCTAATATTCCCTTGACTCATAATAAACTATGAATATGCACTCACTTGTCTACCACCCCAATGATATTCACAGTCAGTTAATAATCTATGAAAAAGCACATTTGGTCAAACCAGAAGCCCATGCTAGAACAACCTCCAAAATAAAATCTGATAGAGTAAACACAGCAGTCAGTGAGGAGACGGCCACTGACGAAAAAGGATCTTCATTCAGACACTCAGGATTTTCAAAAATGACTTCTTGCTTCATATATTCCATGTTTCATATATTTCATCTGTTTCCATTTGAAGGAGAAATTTCTCATGTAAATTAAGAAGTAGTTTTTAAAAATGTCATGTATGCATATTTATTTTATCCATGTTTGCTTATTTAACATTGTGGAAGAAGTTGCTGTATTGTCAATACAATTGCCATTTGCTTTCTCTTTACAGATTTTTGCTAGTACAAACACGGCAAGAACACAGTGTGGTTTTTCCCCTTTGGAGCTGGTGTTACATGGCCTTTACCATACCATGCAGTACATTGATTGTGCTGAAGCCCGCTTGAAGAGATTGTATCCATATTATTGTAGGTTATGGGAAAGCATTTGACATTACATGTCATGCTCTAATAGCAATCACAAAATCCCACCCAAGATACTCACCTGCTCTTGCTGGACTCTAAGAGGAGTATTTCCAAGGTCTTCCATTATGTTAGGTCTACTGAGTGTCAGGTTAACTTCTTAAAAATAAGGCAGTATTTTCTGCAAGACTGTGGTTGTTCAGTGTCATTCATGAAAAGTAACTCAGAAACCCACCTCTTTAAGGGAAAACGTGTGTACTTTGCTGCTCAAAAGCTATGTCTTAGTTTTTCTGAACACTGGGAGTCACTACAGCTAGTGCTGGGAATTCCCATCAGTCTCTTACAGTCATCCATGAACACACGTATTAATTTTTTCCTTTAATTCAAAGAAAAGTTAAGCATTGTACTCACCTTGTGCTTTCCTTCAACATGTCACTATCATTGCATTAAGGTTACAGAATCACAGAATGGTAGGGGTTGGAAGGGACCTCTGGAGATCATCTAGTCCAACACTTCTGATACTTCTGTCCTATCACTTCTTTTTATTGGACTAAGTTTGATTTAGTCCGTAGTTCTTATATACTTGCTCCCCTACAAGAACTGCTGAGATTAATTTGTCATTAATAAGACTATTTGTGCACAAAAATGAAAAATAGGCAAATAGACAAATTGGAAACACAGTCCTTAAGGTGAAGTTCTTCACATTGTAGCAAGTGTCACCATGGCAAATGATGACAGAAGTAAACAGTCACAGGAATGGACGTAAGGAGAGCAAACAAATACTTTATCCCTGAAAAATAGTTACGATCACTGCTTTTCTTACTTGTTGCTGACTATGTGAGAAATTATTTTGCAGTGAGTTTTGGTATACATACAAATATAGGCTGATGTTTGGTGGTATTGGTGTCGTGTAAAGTGTACCAACTGGAACTGGGACTCTGATCCAGACAAGTTGGAACATCCAGACATGGTTCACCTGTTGAAAGGTCACCTTCTGTCTCTATCCTGTGACGTTACGTTTGGAAAGAGAGCTGTGTCATCTTGCAGCGGCTCTGAAAGTGATGAAGGCAGCAAGAAGTGATCCTCAAACATTGCACAACAGGAAAAAGCTGAGTTGAAATGCTTAAGATAGTGTAGCAGAAGTGACACAGCTTTCTTTGAAAAGCTTAGGGCACTCCTTCATGGAAAAAAAGAGATTATTCAAGAACACCTATAAGCCTCTTGCTTTGCTGTGGTGACCTCTAAGGATTCAAATGAAGATTTATACAGAAAGCTAGTATCTTTCATCACAGCATTGGATACAACTGGAAAAATAATTTTTAGTAGATATGGGCCCTTTTTCAGATCTAAAATACAAATCAAATAGAAAATATAAATCTTCTGTATTTGTGATCATGCAAAGAGTTAATGTGAGCCTTATCAATTGGAGCTATGAGCTCAGAGGGTTTTTTAATTCATAAAAAATTTACCTTGAAGAAAATATTATGCTTTTCCAAGAGAATTAGGCAGTGCTATGTATGTGCAGCTTATGTTTGAAATTGGAAGATTCAGGTTTTGTATCCCTTAGGAGAGATGGGGAAAAAATACAGTTTTTGAAAAGGCAATTATTGTACAGGCTGTTACGTAAGATAGTACGCAGTAATTTGCTTTAGAAGCATTTCACAAATGTGGGTAAAGCTTCACTGTATCTTACAGACTGGCTTTTATAATAGTCTTTTTTGATAAATCTGTTATGTGATACAGCTTGGTGTAGCTGTATATGGATGTTAGATCAGTGAATTCCTGCCAGGCTCACCACCTCTTTGGGGACTCTCCTTCCCCCAGCTGGAGGCTTGTGCCCTTGTTTGAGCACATCTGGATTACAGCAACTGGATAATAACCAGGAAGATTCGGTCTCCAGATTATTTCTGGGTGCCAGCCAAAACTTCAAAAGATAAAGGTATTTGGCCAGATTCTCACTTGCATTCATGTCCCTTTATTCTGCTATCATTTCACTTTATACTATTGGGTGATGTAACTGAGAATCAGGCCCTTGGCCATTATAAATCTACAGTGTACATCAAAACATGGAGAATGGTAACCGGAGGTCTTGGCAATTAGTGTTGTGAGTCTGTAATCTGTTTCTTTGTTCGTACATCACAGTGTGCGATTCCTTAGATCCTGTCCAACTAACACCTCAGCCAAGCATTTCACTTACACAAGTTTGTATTAGGGATCCAAAATCTGTAAGGAAGCTGCTGAATTTCAATGTGACTCTTCTGCAGACACTCTTTAATCTCAATTCTATTATATCTTCTTCCAAAAATATCTAAGCTTGGAGTATATCCACACAAGGAATTGCATTTATATATATTGTGTTTAACTCTCTACTCGTCTCTCCCAAAGCCTTAAAACCATACACCAGAAAAAGAGGTGACATGTCTTAGCATTGTATTTCAATACCATATCACCTTGACTTTGTACTTGGTCATATCATACATACTATTAAGTTATGCTGAAAATTAAAAGCCATATTCTTTCCCATCTTTAGCATCTCTCTAGGGTCAGCAAAGGAAACTACTGCTTGCTTTTCTAGTGATATTTGTGCCCAAGCACAATTCAGCGCAGCTTGAAGGCTGCTCCAGATGTTCTCATGCAGCCCCTGACACAGCCACGGGAAATTTGCTGATGCCAGCGGTGCTCTGGCAGCTCACCCTGCTCATTCTCCTTTCCAATGAAAGGACTCCTTAGCATAATCAAGGAAAAATAACGTAAGAATGAGCTAAGGCAATTTTATATTTATTGAAGTCTTTTTACAATGGGGAGTATTACCCTTGTCTATCTGTACATCTTGGAAAGGGGCAGGATATCTTCTAAAGTAGGAAAATTTTGGCCCTTCAGACTTGAGGCTACAAACACCTGGGTAAGAAGCCATTAGCAGCTCCCTCTGCCACCTGTCCCAGTGCTGCAATGTTCAGATCCCCTGGGATGTGCCAGAGCTGCTCTTCCTTCTGCAACTGGCATTTTTTGAGTCCTAAACTCCTTTTAGGACACTGACCTGAGCATCTGAGAGCAGTTTCACTTCATGCCCATTCCTGCTGTGGATATGCCACCCCCTTTGGGCAGGGCAATGCATAATCCAGATGGCATAGGATAGCGAATATCCTTCTGGATGCCCTAAGCACACTCTTCCTAGCACACAGCTCTCTCCACATCAGTGGGAGTTTAGGTTTTGGAAAGTTTCATACCTACTGCTGATGAGTATCTCATTACAAGCCAACCTACTGTGACTCCTGAAGCCAAATGCTTAAAACTCCATTGGTAATATTTGCTGTATTTTGGGTTTTTTTCAGCATTTGAACCACTTGTCTGTGTTAACACTTACCCAGGAGCAACCTCCCTATCCCCTCACAAAAGGAAGGTTTTCTTTTTTGCAGCTTCTCTTTGTTGCCAGATGAAAACAAACTGGATTTATGGCTCTCACGAAAGGTGGCAGAGAAGCCGAGTGATTTGAAAGGGAAAAGCAGAACAACTTGCACAAAGAAATGCTTTTAATTAAAAAAATGTTTTGAAGTATTGCATAAAAAACTATTAATTTTTACCCTAGCAATTATGTGATATTATATCCGCATGGAAGTTATTTACTCTCACTTCAAATCTATTGTAGGTTATTTGCTCTAGGCTCTGTCTTTTTTTCCCTCTCTTTTTTTAGAAGGAACAAATTAAACTAACTCAAGAAGAGGAATTTTTCTATTTCCTGTTAATTTTCTTCTTCCTTTTTTGTCTCCTTTTTTTCTTTTCTTTTAGGACAGAGGTTTCTAATGATCACGTTTGGCCCTGTACATCCTCCCACCTGTTCCCTTACAAAGCTCCTGCCAAAAAAGCTGTTTTGTAACCCCAAGTAGTAACTCATCATGTATTAAGTCAGAGAAGTTGCGATGTCTCTGCCTTCCCCAATATGGACTGCGTTTTCCTAACACTTTTTCCCCCAGAGGACGCCACAGAAGTTCAGGCTGCTGAAGGAGAAGTTGCTGCTCCACACTGCAGCTGCAAGGAGGTGCAAAATGGTGATGCATGGCAAAACCTTCTTCACTCTTCCTCTCTGTCCTGAGGCTGAAGCAGATAAATGTGACATCATCTATAGCCCCTGCTTGTCCCAGAAGCAAGATTCCTAAGGTTATTTACAGACTCCTATGAATGGTTTTGCTTGTATGTAGATTGACCTTTAAACTTTGAAGTGTGCTCTAAAACACCCAAATTTATTTTTGACCTACAGGTGTATTCACATATGGAGAAGGCTATAAGGGGACACAGGGAGCAGACACTTGGTGAAAGCATCCAGTTGCATTTAAACACTTTTAAAATTGAAAATTGACTGAATGGCCTCAAAGTATTTTGGGAATCAGCCAACTGGATTATACTTCTTCCTCCACCTGCCTCAGTGCAAGCAATACTGGTTTTATTTTTCACTAGGAAATTCTAATTGCTGCAAGACATATATGTATTCTTTCATTAGAGTTGCCTGTGCAGGACTGACAAGGGGTATAACCTGGCTGAGGTCTCCAGCTACCTGTTTGGGTTTATGCCTGTCTGAAGGGCTGAACAACTCCCAAGAGTTTTGTATAGCCATTACCTAAGAGTGGCGATGCCTAACCCGTCCCTGGCAGAGCCCCTTCAATGACGGCAACCTTGTACGACCATTTTCCCATTTCATCTGGTGCAGATCAACTTCTCCAGGGAAGAAGGAAGATTTAGAAAATCAGGGGGGTTTGCTTTTCCTTTTGCTGCTGTTAGAAGTGAACCTGAGTTTCACCCAACCCAAATCTTCCTGCCCTTACGCACTTTTTTTTCTGCACTGAATTTTGTTATCACTTTTGTTTGTTGGGCTAGGTTAAAAAATTTTCTCAAGTGCAAAGGTGATTCCTGTTCCCAACAGCTTCCCTTGCTCCAAACAGTTGAGCCATTGTCAAGATGAAGGTGGGTGTAAGGCACCCATCACGAAACAGCCCTACCAGAAACTAAAGCAGAGTGTTTTCAGCACAGGTCAGTCATGTAAATCTTTCTGAGCACTATGTACACATCTGATCTGAGCTGATTGACATAGGTAAACACAGTGCTTAGCTGAAAGAAGAAGGGAAGTGATACTTTCAGTATGTATTTGTCAAACTGTCGCAAAAGAATTAAGATTGATTTGATAGCGGGCTTCATGGAAAAATATAAGCAGTGAATATTAAATATTTTGCTTTTTAAAATAAACCTCTCCTGTATTATATACTGTCAAACAAACTGGTGAAACTTGGTCTGGGCAAAACCAGAGCATGTCTTTAGATGAAAGTCTGTACTCAGAAAATGATTGGCAACAACTTGCGGTCAATGTGCACTCAGTGAGGCTCCAAACTTTTGTCTGTCCTGGATCTGAGAGTATTCAACATTTTCATAGACTATTGTACTCTGCGTGGAAGTCACCTATTGAATCTGTAATTTATTAATAATAACCATATTGTTGCACAGACAGCTGTTAACCAGCAAACAACTGTGTTGCTGGCTGGGAAGCAATTCTGCTGTGTTGAAGGGTCCGTCCTGCATGCACTGGCATAAGCACAGAGGAATCCCTGAGGTGCTAGCTCCCTCTGGGAAAGCGTGGCAGCAGAAAACGTCATGAAAATGGCTTACAAATTCAGCAATCCTGGAGCATTTTCAATCTTGGTCTTTCTGATTGCTCTCAGTTTATTTTCCTCTTCCAGAGATGCTCTGTTGGCAGGAATGATGGCAATCGCCCAGCACTTTGGTGCCCTGTAACTTTGCATCACGAAACCTTTTCTCCTTCCAAAAAGACCCTCTCTCTGCCCTTTGTTTCCATCACGTATTAGTCCCTTCCCTCAGAATATTGGTTTTTGTCCGCTTTGTCACTCCTTGTCTTAAGCAGTATCTAAATTGCACAGTTATTTTGGCTTGGTTTTTCTTTCCTTTTTTTTTCTTTCCTCTATTACGTGCTGCTTTTTGTTCAGATCTCTGAAATAGCTGACAAAAAAACTTCCCCCTGTGGGCTTTTCATGCTGGTATAAGGCAGAAAAATCCAGTTAGAACCAGTCTGTCCTATGAGAGGTGCAGTTTTGTGCTAAATTTCTTTAATACTTGGTAGCAGAAGTTTTAAAAAGATAGCACTAGACTCTGAAGAGGATTTAGGAATTGCAGTTCAATAACATTTGATTTTTAGGTACTCCGTAACATTAAAGGTGGGTAATGCACAGTAAAGGTAGTTTCAGTGATTTCTACATATGCACGGGGAAATTTCTGAGACCAAAAAGGAAAATACAGAAGCCTTATTGATTTTTGAAGGGCATTGTCAGAATGGGTAACATGGAACACACTGAGTTGATTGCAAGAAGTCGTCCGTGCTTGCTCTTCACTGTTTTCTCAGTCCAGTGCTTGGGCCTCTCGCTTACAGGGAATACGATACGAGCAGCTAAGTCCTACCATAAACCATCATCTCAAATTAGATGACTAAATCCTTTCTTCCAAGGATCAAAACTTTGATCTCCCTTTGTAGCTGGAAGTGGACTACTTGACTTATTGAGGTCATTTCCATTTCTGTAAGCATGTAGACAACTGGGAAGGGGGTCAGGTTTCCTAAATAGTCATCAGATGTAGAAATGTCGCCTTCACCCTTCTTTTGCCCCATCTCCTTGTTTCAGGAAACTCTTTCCTGAAATAGTCCATAAATATGAGGTTACAGACATTCAAATAATTCTGGCAAAGTTGTTACAACTTTGTATGAGATGCTTAGCTATTTTGGGAAACACAAAGTAAGATTTTGTGATTTAGTGTCTGTCCCAACAAATTCAGCTTAATTTTTTTCCTTAATAGTCATGAGGAAGGGGACAAAGGTCCTGTTTATACACAAATCTTACACTATTGTATCAGTTGGGTGACTGGATCAGGGACTAGACTAGATTTCCAGAGCAGCTGGTAAATTGGCCAAATGCAACACTACACGATCATACTCACTCCCAGCTGCATATTTAGTCCTCAGCAGATGAATATCTAAGTGGAATAGCCTGTGCAGAGGGAAGTTCTACACCAAGCTCCTACAGCCATTCACATCATCATGGCATGCCAGTTTTCTTTTTTATTTTTTTCTTCACAGGGAAATATTTTTGCATTCCTGACTCCCATATTCTGGATGATGGTACTAACTGAGTGAGGATGGTTAAAGGCAGCTTGAATACACTGGTCTGATTTTGCTCCACTTTGAAGCTGTTGAAAGAATTTTTCTTCTACTGATGTTATTGGGGCTTACATGTGAGATAAATGCCATGGCGTTTGTAGGTGTCAAACAAATGACAAACCTTATGCATGTCTCATACATTAGCAAGCGCTTAGAGAGTATGGATCTCAACAGTGCTGTGCTGGGGTGTCTTGAATACCAGTGACCTCCAAGGGCAGACAGCCACGTATGAGCCTTCCTGTGTATTATTTACCCTTATTTCCCCCAAATTACTTCCTTGAGCTATATTGAGGTTATAAGAGATGAGGCGCTTGCATACTTAAGTGGAAGACAAATGAAAAAAGGCTGAAAACAGAGTGTAAAGTTTGTGATGGCGGGGATGGGTGGTGTTAGTGGCGATTAACATACTTCAGGGAAATGCTGTGAGCTAGGTTATTTGGTCCTCTTACAAGCACACAGGCAAAGCAGCACTAAGTGTTCATTAAAGGACACTAGTGGCTGCGATGGGAGAGGAAGGAGGTGGAGAAAAGGCTTTTTCTGTCATTAGTTTCTACAGTGACACTGTAAAACTTCACAAAGCCAGCCATTATAAGCAACACTCTCTCAAAGGGATGATCTCACTGTCCTATTCTTAATTGCTGTAAGTTAGAGTTCAACCTATGTTTCATGCTTATAAGATGAAAGCTGGACATGTCACCCAGGGATGTGTCCTTCCCATGATGGCAAATGAGGTATCAGTCAAGAGTGATGACTCTCACCCCATCTCTCTGCCTGTAAGCCCTTTTCTTCCGCCTCATAGCCCAGTAAACAAGCTGCACAGATTTCCAGCTTTCCTCACTGTGTTTAAGTAAATGAAAATGGACTGTAGGAGTGATAAAGCTCAAATTTGAAAAGTATTTCACTGTCAATTTTACTCCATATGTAGTCTTCAGTTTAACCTGGGGAACTTCGTTACTTTTGAGGCCTCTCCCTTTCTATTAAATTTACTTGAAATAGATAATGGGTTCAAAATTGATAGACAGGCGGGGACTGTGATAGTATCGACCCTTTTCCCTCAGGAAACTCTACTTAGAAACAGCATAGCCTATGGAAATAGGGAGAAGCCATGTAGTTTGTTTTTTTTCTAGTACTTGTTCTGTTGCAGACAGCTGGCAATGGCTGCTTATTGTTTGAAAAGTTTCTTATTTTATAAAGTACGTATCATTTATATGGTCAACAAAATTATGTGTTAACATACTTGTGTGTCATTTTCTGCTCTCTTTTTTAAAAAATCACAAAGAATAGCGTATATTTAAAATTCTTGAATTAAAAATTAAAACCATGATAGAGCAGACAAAAACCAACATAAAGAGACTTTAATGAAAAGCTTCTTATAATTTTTATAGGATTTTCTAATAACTAGGAAGGCAGGAAATAACTTGAGACGGAGCTCTCTCCTTCTGTGCCTGACTCCTCCCAGGATCTGAGTCCCTCATAACATCTCTGGAGCTCACCCATATGAGAAACAGCTGCAGTTTAACTGCAAATGCTACACTCCTTCTAGCTGGGAAGCGGGTTTTGATTAACTGCTGGGGGAAAAGGAAAGAGAAAATTCACCATTTTAACTACTGTTATTAAAAGTCAATATGGGGAAATATTATAGAAAAATAGCTTAACTCATGGAAATAAGAGGAAATACATCAAATTTCATATTTAATTACTTTCTGTGCTGATTATAGGCAAGGTACACTCTAACAGTTTTTTAAACGTTCAGCATACAGAATATTAATGGGACAGTATGAGCAGGCTGTGCTTTGTTTAAAACGCTCAGGAACGCAGAAGATGGCAATGAAAACCTAACTCACAACTTCTATGGTTTCACAGCTTGCCTTGTAAGTAACGCTTAAATAAATTGAGAGGCACTTTAACAGAAAAGGCCCAGAAAAGGCTTTATTGTTCAGGAAAGGCTGTCCTACTACATGGCTGGTTAATAATGCACTGCAAAGCAGACTAAAAAATAGTACATGGAGTCTAAAAAGGTATGTCATCTTAAAAGCA
Source organism: Rhinoptilus africanus (assembly GCA_013400135.1). NCBI lineage: Eukaryota > Metazoa > Chordata > Aves > Charadriiformes > Glareolidae > Rhinoptilus > Rhinoptilus africanus. The sequence goes on from VXBO01003377.1 coordinate 1,317,929, forward strand.
GAGATATCTGCAATATCTACATTGTTTTTAGAGATAAAAAAGTGTGTGGTATCTGCCTGCAACCTCTGCAAGTCCTGCACATGTTGGGGGTTGTACAGCAGTAGTTCTTTGTGGAGATGCAAACAATTTCAGCCAGACATCAGTAGGGATTTAGAGGGCTAGATGATTAGATAGGATATAGTGGGGCTCCCTCAACAGTTTTAGAAGCATAGTATTGTGTCTTAAGGAAGTTATCTGAATCAAGGTACTACTGAAATGTTGAAAGATTCCCCTAAAATCCATCAGTTTGATGGATTGACCAATGAATAACTGCTACCAGTGAACTCATGTGCAATGACTATACAGATGATATTTTTTGTGGGAGAATCCTGAAACAGGCAGGTGAAGACTGTGAGAAACGTTCCACTATTTAAAAACTGTGGAAACACAGAACAGGGGGAGGTTGGACATTTTATGTACTTGGTGTTCTTTCTAGGGATGTAAGGCTCCTATTTTATTCTTGAATCCAACTGAAATATACTGTCAATTCCACTGTTTTTATCACAAATAAGAAAACTTTCAAATTGCCATATTTATTTTTATACCTAGAGTTTTAATAAAACCTTTTTATAATCTACAGCTAGAAGTGCATCTACAAATTCATAATAAGCCCTGTAGGTTTTCTCTTTTATAAATACTGTGTTGGTGACTCACAGAATTTGCTAATACAGTTTAATATCCTCATCTATTTGATAGGTTTTTCTCCATACTTTCTAGGTCTTGATCTTGCACTCATTCCTGCACCCATTTCAAGAGTCAGGTTGTCACAGGAGGAAGGCTCCATCTTTACCCTTTAACGCAGCAGGACAACACTCCATTCCTGAGCAGTTCAGAAGCTCCCTGAGGAAAAGGGTGATACTGATTTTGTGTTGTTTCAGCCAGCTAATTGCCATGTTTTGTTCTTCTACTGCGTGTATCATCCAAAGGTTTCTGGGCTGCGTGCAGCCTGCAAGGCTGTGAGTGACTGCATTTTGCTGGTGCCACTGGACCATTGGAAATCAAATTATTAGCAAGCCTGTTACAGTGTCCCAGATTTAGACCCTATAAACATCTAAAAATATTACTGAGGTTTGTTCCTGCCTTTGATGGCTCGTAGGGTGTTCTAGGTTAATATCAGATGGCAGCAGCATGCATTTCTGTATCTTGAAACCATTTTTTCAAAGGGGGAAGGGGAACTAGATACTTAACTGCTTGATAAAAAAGAGGTGACTGAAATGTTTTCTCAAAAAATGAAAGGAGAGATGAGACAGGGGAAATCAACAGGCTGAAAGTTCCCTAATTAACCCTGGCACAAATATATATGGCAAAGCACACGTGAAAAGATGATAGCTAACTGCATCCACCATAACGAGGGTTCAGGATGAGAGGCCACATTCAAAAAAGAAACTGGGATTAGACAAAATAAAGTTAAATAGAAGCAACAAAGAGGCTTAATTTTTTCCCATTATTGGCAGTAATTCCCAAAGTAAAGGACATAACCACAAATCATCCCTAAGTGGAGGGAGGATCGGAAGCACATTATGTGACCAGCTTGGCTAAATCACAAGCTCTTTGCTGACCTCAATTACAAGACAGAGGCATACAAACCCCAGAAACTGGGTCAGGCAAAATATAAAAAATAAAATAAAAAGAGAGGGAGGGACAAATCCAGAAAGGCACAAAACTGAGATGCAACTAGCAAGGGACATAAGGAATCATTCTGTATGTACATTGGGAGCAGAAGAAAGACCAAGCAAAGGGCAATTCTGCTATTCTACAGAGGGAGGTATAGAGGTGGCTCAGACATTTAACGCCTTATGGTCTCATTCACCACCAAAAGGCCAGCTGCAATCAGACAGATGGAAGAAAAGCAAATAATAAATGTTGGAGCCTTAAGCAAAGCAGTAGGAGGAAAGAAAATAATAGGCCTGGAGATGATTGGAAATGGTACCAGAATAGTTACAAAAACCCAGAAAAAACCTCAAACTCGAACCATGTAGCCTAATATGGAACTTATCTTCAAAACAGAAAAAAGGAAGACCATGGAATTGTGGTCAACTGAAGTTCAATTTCTAGAAAAATTCTGTGAAAAAATAATCCAACCATAAAAACTTGGAAGTCTGAAGGAAGAAAGATTGAAGACAATACAGATTTGTTGGGAACTAAACATTTCAAGCACAGTATTTCACTTTTCGTTCTTCAACAAACAGGCCTGGTGATAAGGAGAAGCTGATAATCCCACATATCCTGACTTCAGTAAAGTTTTGTCTTTTTTAAGTCAAGTTTTTTCAGCTACAGGATGGATGGCAAACAGGTTATAAAATTGCACCATAGAAAAAATTACGAATTGTTCATTATTAGTATATAAAGCTGTTACTAAATAGTACCGTCAGGAGTCTGTCCTGAGTCCATTTATGTTTGATATTTTCATTAGCAACATAGATGACAGAATAGTTATTAATATTAATAAATCTCAGAGGACAAGATGCTACAATAATTCAAGTAAAACGAAAATCAAAAACACAAGGGTCAAATTCCACACAGTATATTTGAGTTTAAGTGATCTATTGCATAAAAAGCTAATAGGAGCAAGTCATTAGCTGGTGGCTTTTCAGACAAGGATATGAGGTTATCACATACCTTCTACAATTAAAAAAATTTCATGCTTTTGCAAAGCCCTTCAAACACTACACTGGGCTATACAAACAGCATGAACAGCCTGTAGACACACTGTACTCAGCACTGGTGAGGCCTTGGCTGTATCAATGTGCTCAGTTTGGGGATTCTCACTTTAATAATTTGAGCAGTCCAGTCATTAAAGGTCTAAAGAACATAATTTATGAGAGAAATGGAGAAAAATAAACCCATATTTTCAAGCCTGAAGAAGGTTGTGGGGGAACATCCAAACATTTTCAAGTATGCAAGGACAGGAAAATTAATACTTGTGAGATAAAGATATAAAACATCAAGATAAGTTGCCTAAAGAGATAGTGGAGTTTCAATCATGACAGAATTTTAAGTATGCTTAGATAGACATGTCAGGAAAGTGAAAGAGCTAACTGATGTAATTACTACAGCAAAAGGATTAGATGGCCAACTGGGATCCCTTCCACAATGAAATTTCAGGTAAACTTGGAAACTTACTGATGCTGTACTTTTGTTTTATAGATCTGGAAACTAACCGAGCATTGAAAACAAAGATAAAATCTTCATCACTGAGTTAGTCATCAGGAGAAAGTAACCTGATATTTTTGGGTGTGTTGATGGCTCACAATAGCCTTTCATGTCAAAGGAAACTTGTTCAGTAAGCTGGAGAGCCACCATTCTGAAACCAGCCTCTAAGGCACTGTCAACGGCCAGTGTATCAGAGAGTGAGCTGGTGGAGGAGCTAATGTTAGGATTTGTTACTCTAAATGTTTTGATTTTTATTTTCTCCAGTTCTCCAGGATTTGGAAATTTATATTTATTTTTCTTAAATATAGTGTTCTTTTCAAAATTTTTGAGCAACGCTTTTTATCTTGGATGCTTAACTTTGGGTTGAAAAAGCTACATATCTGATGTAACGGGACAGTAATCCCATTATGTCTTTTCATGCATATAAAAATGTAATTTAGAACATGATTACAGAAAGATCATGGTTATGTTGGCCAAATTATCCCACTTCTATTCCCTCCCTTAAAAAACTTCCTGACCACTTCACTCTCATCTGGGAGCCTGCAAACATGGCAGATGTAAGACTCTAGTACCTAATGGGTCAGTGAAACTGGCAGCCCCTCACTCCAACGCCCTTTGCATTTCTGGAAGGATACGGTATGGGGACCACTGCAACCTCCCCCAGCCTTTCAGTCTCTTAGACAGAAAACACAAACACAGGAAATTTGTGACCTTATTTCTAGGCTTCCCAGGTGTACTCTTTTATGAAACGGCCATCCTTAGGGTGAATCCAGAGCTAGTTACTTCTCAAGTAAATGAAGTGAAATACTGGCTTTATTGAAAGAAAAGTCAGTTTTTGTCTTGACACTTACGGAATCAGGATAAAATAATTCCTTCTCTTTTACAATCAAAATGCCCTTTTTAATGTTGTTTCTACTGAGGTAACAATCTTCTTTATTAAATTCTGTGGGATTATTCATTTTACATTCCTCTAACACACCCCAGGGTTTTCAGTCAGGATTGAGTAGATGGTTTCTGTCCCAAAGACTTTTCAGTCATAAATGACAGAAATACACAAGTGGAAAAAGAAAGTGGGACAGAAAAAGAAAGAAGAGTCACTCACAAGCAAAAGAACCAGAGCAAAGGTGAGCAGACTTCTATCTGATTGTATCTCTATAATTATTAATTATAATTATAGTAATTAATTTTTAATTAATTCTCTAGTTGCATTTAACATTGCTAAAATTCTTATTTTATTTCACCTGATTCCTGCTAGAATGAGATTCATTGACTTTGCCTATTTAATTCCAGAAATTCTAATTCACCCTTAGATTTTATCAGTCCCATCTTGCCATTTCTGTTTGATATGTTTTGCCCTTTACTGTTTAATATGCTTTATCTCTTACCTACTGCCTTTGGGGTTTTTTCCTGACTAGCTGTCAGGAATTTCCATTATCTCAACTTCCCTATTACCCTAAAATCACCCTTAATCCAGAGCAATTTGCAGTAAAACAAAATAGGGAATGTATTTACAAATTCAAATAGAAATGACATGGTTGAAAACATCTTGGGAAGAGTGAAAGTAAATTAAGAGAAGACGATCTACCCTACAAGCCCTGTTACTTAGATTAGTTTAGAAGTCTCTTTCTGTGGCATCCAGCTGAAAAGTTTTTTTGTTTTTTTTTCTTTCTAGCTGAAGAGCTACTTCTTGACTAATTCCTTCATCTTCNACAGGATGGATGGCAAACAGGTTATAAAATTGCACCATAGAAAAAATTACGAATTGTTCATTATTAGTATATAAAGCTGTTACTAAATAGTACCGTCAGGAGTCTGTCCTGAGTCCATTTATGTTTGATATTTTCATTAGCAACATAGATGACAGAATAGTTATTAATATTAATAAATCTCAGAGGACAAGATGCTACAATAATTCAAGTAAAACGAAAATCAAAAACACAAGGGTCAAATTCCACACAGTATATTTGAGTTTAAGTGATCTATTGCATAAAAAGCTAATAGGAGCAAGTCATTAGCTGGTGGCTTTTCAGACAAGGATCTGAGGTTATCACATACCTTCTACAATTAAAAAAATTTCATGCTTTTGCAAAGCCCTTCAAACACTACACTGGGCTATACAAACAGCATGAACAGCCTGTAGACACACTGTACTCAGCACTGGTGAGGCCTTGGCTGTATCAATGTGCTCAGTTTGGGGATTCTCACTTTAATAATTTGAGCAGTCCAGTCATTAAAGGTCTAAAGAACATAATTTATGAGAGAAATGGAGAAAAATAAACCCATATTTTCAAGCCTGAAGAAGGTTGTGGGGGAACATCCAAACATTTTCAAGTATGCAAGGACAGGAAAATTAATACTTGTGAGATAAAGATATAAAACATCAAGATAAGTTGCCTAAAGAGATAGTGGAGTTTCAATCATGACAGAATTTTAAGTATGCTTAGATAGACATGTCAGGAAAGTGAAAGAGCTAACTGATGTAATTACTACAGCAAAAGGATTAGATGGCCAACTGGGATCCCTTCCACAATGAAATTTCAGGTAAACTTGGAAACTTACTGATGCTGTACTTTTGTTTTATAGATCTGGAAACTAACCGAGCATTGAAAACAAAGATAAAATCTTCATCACTGAGTTAGTCATCAGGAGAAAGTAACCTGATATTTTTGGGTGTGTTGATGGCTCACAATAGCCTTTCATGTCAAAGGAAACTTGTTCAGTAAGCTGGAGAGCCACCATTCTGAAACCAGCCTCTAAGGCACTGTCAACGGCCAGTGTATCAGAGAGTGAGCTGGTGGAGGAGCTAATGTTAGGATTTGTTACTCTAAATGTTTTGATTTTTATTTTCTCCAGTTCTCCAGGATTTGGAAATTTATATTTATTTTTCTTAAATATAGTGTTCTTTTCAAAATTTTTGAGCAACGCTTTTTATCTTGGATGCTTAACTTTGGGTTGAAAAAGCTACATATCTGATGTAACGGGACAGTAATCCCATTATGTCTTTTCATGCATATAAAAATGTAATTTAGAACATGATTACAGAAAGATCATGGTTATGTTGGCCAAATTATCCCACTTCTATTCCCTCCCTTAAAAAACTTCCTGACCACTTCACTCTCATCTGGGAGCCTGCAAACATGGCAGATGTAAGACTCTAGTACCTAATGGGTCAGTGAAACTGGCAGCCCCTCACTCCAACGCCCTTTGCATTTCTGGAAGGATACGGTATGGGGACCACTGCAACCTCCCCCAGCCTTTCAGTCTCTTAGACAGAAAACACAAACACAGGAAATTTGTGACCTTATTTCTAGGCTTCCCAGGTGTACTCTTTTATGAAACGGCCATCCTTAGGGTGAATCCAGAGCTAGTTACTTCTCAAGTAAATGAAGTGAAATACTGGCTTTATTGAAAGAAAAGTCAGTTTTTGTCTTGACACTTACGGAATCAGGATAAAATAATTCCTTCTCTTTTACAATCAAAATGCCCTTTTTAATGTTGTTTCTACTGAGGTAACAATCTTCTTTATTAAATTCTGTGGGATTATTCATTTTACATTCCTCTAACACACCCCAGGGTTTTCAGTCAGGATTGAGTAGATGGTTTCTGTCCCAAAGACTTTTCAGTCATAAATGACAGAAATACACAAGTGGAAAAAGAAAGTGGGACAGAAAAAGAAAGAAGAGTCACTCACAAGCAAAAGAACCAGAGCAAAGGTGAGCAGACTTCTATCTGATTGTATCTCTATAATTATTAATTATAATTATAGTAATTAATTTTTAATTAATTCTCTAGTTGCATTTAACATTGCTAAAATTCTTATTTTATTTCACCTGATTCCTGCTAGAATGAGATTCATTGACTTTGCCTATTTAATTCCAGAAATTCTAATTCACCCTTAGATTTTATCAGTCCCATCTTGCCATTTCTGTTTGATATGTTTTGCCCTTTACTGTTTAATATGCTTTATCTCTTACCTACTGCCTTTGGGGTTTTTTCCTGACTAGCTGTCAGGAATTTCCATTATCTCAACTTCCCTATTACCCTAAAATCACCCTTAATCCAGAGCAATTTGCAGTAAAACAAAATAGGGAATGTATTTACAAATTCAAATAGAAATGACATGGTTGAAAACATCTTGGGAAGAGTGAAAGTAAATTAAGAGAAGACGATCTACCCTACAAGCCCTGTTACTTAGATTAGTTTAGAAGTCTCTTTCTGTGGCATCCAGCTGAAAAGTTTGTTTGTTTTTTTTTCTTTCTAGCTGAAGAGCTACTTCTTGACTAATTCCTTCATCTTCGCTTTCTTGGAAGATAACGTCACCTTGGATCCCATGTTTTCTTTTAAGTATCATGTTTGGGGGTCTCTTAAGATTCAGAATTTCTTTCCTCCCCCTTGTTCATCATTTCTTCATTTCTAATTCATTCAGGAAGTGCTGGAACACTGTGTGTCCCACCTCCAGGACTGGAAATGCAATGTTCCTTTGGCTAAGGATTACTCCCTTGGCTACAACCTAAACTGCTTCTTAATTTGTTGTGAGGTCAACCTCTCTGCTAGGTGGGGCAATGTTGAAATCCCAAGATAGTGTTTTTTTCAGACAGAGCAAACTGTAGATTGCATATAAAGGCAGAACTTGCTAATTGTCCTTTGTGAAATAATGTAACTGTGATGAAAGCATGTAGAACTTTACTGCCTCTTGTTTCACACCAGCCTTCTTGTCAAGAAGACCAGTTTGAATCAATGATAATTTGGTGTAATTGGCCTTTATCCCTATCTGTGTCATGTTTGCTTTCTGTCCTATTTCTTCAACCACTACTTTTGATGGCACAACCTCCTCAATACATTCACCCCTCTTTCTCTTTGATATAGAACTCCACAATGAATTCAGATGGCTCTGAGACATATATTTTCCTCTGTGCCTGGCTGTTCATAAATTTGGAACACACATATACTTGGAAGTGCCTTGGCCAGATGGGAAAATATATCAAAGATGAAGTGACAGGTAGTGGAGCTATCTGTGATCAAGACCTCCTCTGATAAGCTCCACAAGCATCAGAATATCTCATTGGGAGTTTTTTCAAAGTATTTGGACCAAGTATTGTGAGCACAGAGAAGATGCAGGAAACGAAAATCTCCATAATTCACCCCAATACCCACTGTCATTACTCTAAAGTCTGTTAAATACTGTTTAACATCTGTGGCTTTATCAAACAGGGTGTATTCAAACCTAAATTTCCCATCCTTCAGTGGAGTGAATTTTGTTAAATAATTAATTAGAAAAAAATTATATTCCTGGGCAAAAAATCCTTTCTTTGTACAAGCACATCTTTAAGAGAGGGGATGTTATTTACCTTTCCCCAGGCTTGCCTTCAGCCCAGGGGTTAACACACTCTTTTTGGGGGAGGGAAGTGGTGAATTCTGAACTGCAGAACACTTTTCCAAGGTGCCTAAGTGAAATTGCTACCTACAAAAGGTGAGAAAAATCTGTCTTTGTGGCACAAAGGGTTGTCTGTGGATGTGGGGTTTTGTGTTAAATATTCTAAATATTTATGCAATTTTTAAAGAAATATTTTAGATGCCTCTTGTTTTTGAATTACCTAGAGTGTAAGTGAGGCCTCTGTACATTATGCTTCCAGGTCTCAGCACCCAAATCCTTTTTACATAACACTTTATATTCTTCAGGAGTTAGATTTTCCTTTGGCGGCGATAATTTCCCAAGCTGCCCCATAATATCTCAGCATGCTGCAACAATTTTGTCCTTTTGTTCATTAGAATCTGTATGGCGGCACAGCCTTCTATGTGTCTACTACTTCCTGTAGATTCAGTAGCCCATGATATAATTACTAAAATAAATGGTATTAAATCTGTTACTCATTGCTAAAGCTAATCTAGGAATCCAGAAAACATACTAAACAAACACCTCTTCTCTCTCAGATCTGGGGAGGTGGGATTTATTGTGTATTCATTAGATTTGTTGATCAAGATTTTTCCTCTATTTGGAGCCTAACTATAGGTTCTTTTGAATTTCACTTTTTTTTTTTTTCTCCCCTGGAATCTTGTGCAATTAGCCAGCCTTGAGATAAATTGAAGAAGTGAATGGCACTGTGCTATGAAACACACAAGTCATAATTGCACTCCAGTGTTCCCAGACCAAAATTCCCCTTTCAAATGGTTTCCTGAAAAAAGAACCCACCCCAACAATAAAGTCTTATTTCAAAAAGGGATGCAAACAACAGTGGTCACTTGAGTTTCTTTCTTATCCCAAACAAGTTCCCCACAGGCAATTTCACAAAAGAGTCAACAGACATTATAAATCACGGATGTGCAATCACAGAACCGCAACTCTCTGTATCGCAGCTTTGAGAGCATTAATCTCTCTATTTCAGTCAGAACCAAGCAGTCCTGGAGGAGCACCAGGAACACAACCTTTAATCATGACCTAAGATCACTTTTCCCCTTTTTCCTTGATTTTTCTTCTTTCAATGAAATGCGCTGCAAAAACTCCACACTTCGGCAGAACTTCAGCAAAAGCTGCTGTTAACCTTTTTTTGTTCCTGTTGCTTATTCTTTCACTATTAAAGGGAAAACAAATAAATAAATCAGATAATAAATAAAGCCATTTAGAAGCAATCTTACAAACTTGGACATCTTTTGTCATTGAAAATATAGAAATAGTTCTCTCCATAAGTAGAACATACTTATTGGCTATTGATAGCTAATTAGCTATTAATACATACCTAGGCAGGAGAAAAGATAAAAGGAAGTAATTTTTGTCCTATTATTTGCAACACATATAAAAAGTCATGTAGCATTTGCCAGTTTCCAAACAATGATGTTTTCTGCTGTATGAAACATTCTGTTCTTCTGGTTTTCTAGGCTTTTATACTTAATTTGTATGTTAAGTATTCCTAACTTATGCTGTTAGGAAGAGGCAGCCTTATTAACTTACCCCATTGCTTTTCCACATGAAGCCGATGATCTTGAAAGGCATCAGAAGAGTACATGGACAGCAATGACCCACCTCTGTGTAAATTCAACTTGAAAAAAAATATTATAAAAGTAAAATAGAATCATACAAAACTATGTGATGCAATAGATCAGAAAGACTCAGAGAGGTAGAGTTTATAGATAAATGAAAATCTGTTAGACAAAGCATTACAGTTACTGAAAATGTGTATTTTTGATGCACAGATGCCTGGTCTGAATCGTAGAAGCAATTTTCCAGTTAGAAAGCAATTTTTCTGAGAATAATTAAGCCTGTATCAATCAGTCTGAGCTTAGGGGAGATGGGGCACTTGGTATCTGTGGAGCAGAAGAAAGTATTAGCAAACAAACATAGAAGGTGGTTCTGCCTTATGAGGGAGATAGAGAACCAGAGCTGTCTGTGCAATAGAGAGAGTTACAATTTCATAGCATGAGGAAAACCAATATGCAATAGATCCAGTACCTTGCTAATTTTAGTACCATTATGAAATCTAGTTTGGAGATTTATCTTTCAGTCTGTTTTATGGGATCTCCTGTGAAGATAACTATTCAGATATTAAAGACAGGATAGGTGTTTTTAAGAAATCTTTCCCCATTTTTATATGGGCATTTCTAGCCTTTTTTAATTGGGTGACATCTTTCTGGGGCATTGTGGTTCCTCAGTTCTACCCGTGTGGTTTCCATGAGGCCATTGCGTGGCCTGGACAAAATACATCACATTCAAAAAACAGCATGCACAGACCCAAGTCCTTCTCTTGTCTTCAGTGTTCATTGTGATGGCTGTGGAGATGTCTTGGAAACTTGTATGTTATTGCTCAGGCAATGTCTAGATCTATTCTGTATAGACATTTAATCTACAGATGCTTGCTTCTGATGACCAGTCTATCTGATTCCACTGTTGTACTCATTATTGCAATTCCCTGTTACAGAACTCATAATACTTTGATGCATCATTAGGAAGCATCTGTTAGTTAAAGTAGGGTCCTTTTTTTTAATGTTATGTGTTAGAAAAATCAACTTTTGCCATGTACCATGATAGAATATGTCTGTGTCATGGTTACAGGACTAAAAAATAACAATAACATACAATAAATAAAATAGGTATATGTGCTTGCAAGCATATACTTTCTGGTTTAGGGAGTCTTTTCCTCCTTTTTATCACTGTTCTTTCCAAAGGTTAAATACTTTGCAATAGAGATCATTACTAACACTGTAAATGGCTGATGGTAGAACTGCTGCATTTCACTCACCAACCTGATAATATGTAGCTCCCCTGAGCATCTTTGGTGGTTTTGGAGCCATGTTACTAAGATTAATTTGGTTTGGGTAATTGTGATTCTTATTGCTGAGCTGTTGTGTTAAGAAGCTATAGAGAAAGCATGTAAAATGTGTGATTAAACTCATATATATAATATGGAAGGAAATGTAAAAATTTGAGCACTTTCTGAAAAATGTACTTTTGTCAACCAGCCAACACTCAAATAATGGAAGAATCAAGTGTAATAGAAATGAAGTGCATACAGTAACTTGGAAGTGTTATTAGGCTTTTTCCTTCAGAAGTGGTTAATCAAGGGCCAGTTCATTATACATAATTTAGTACTAGTCATAATTATGGTTAGTCATAGTAGCTAAAATATTTTCCTCTCAATACTTTGAACCAAACACATTATATTCTCTGCTCATACATTATTAAGATAATTTTTATCCTGAAAATTGAGCATGTGTGTAAGCCTGCCTGGTTGATGAGAGAGATTCTGAACAAGCTCAAGCGGAAGAAGGAAGTTTACACTAAGTGTAAGAATGGCCTAACCCCTTGGGAAGATTATAAGAATGCCACCAGAGCGTGCAGAGATGAAACGAGGAAAGCCAAGGCTGCCTTAGAACTCAGCCTGGCAAGGGATGTCAAGCTCAACAGGAAGGGCTTCTTCAAGTACATTGGAGGAAAAAGGAAGACCAGAGAAGTTGTGGGCCCACTGTTGAATGAGACAGGAGCCATTGTGATGGAGGATGCGGAGAAGGCAGAGTTATTGAATGCTTTCTTTGCTTCAGTCTTTACTGCCTGGTCTAGCCCTCAAGAGTCCCAGGCCTTGGAGAAAGTAACAGGGAAAGAGAAAGACTTCCCCTGGGTTGAGGAGGATCAAGTGAGGGATCAGTTAGGTCAATTAGACATTCACAAGTCCATGAGCCCTGATGGGATGCACCCGAGGGTGCTGAAGGAGCTGGCGGATGTCATTGCTGGGCCGCTCTCCACCATCTTTGAAAGGTCCTGG
>VXBO01003377.1:1330768-1426192 GCA_013400135.1 Rhinoptilus africanus
GGAATTGCTGGAGAGGGTGCAGCATAGGGCTACAAAGATGATTAGGGGACTGGAACACCTCTCTTATGAAGATAGACTAAGGGAATTATGTCTCTTCAGTTGGGAAAAAAGACGACTGAGGGGGGATCTTATCAATGCTTATAAATACTTGAAGGGTGGGTGTCAGGAGGATGGGGCCAGGCTCTTTTCAGTGGTGCCCAGTGACAGGACAAGAGGTAACGGGCACAAACTTAAGCACAGGAAGTTCCACCTAAACCTGAGGAGGAACTTCTTTACCTTGAGGGTGGCAGAGCACTGGCACAGGCTGCCCAGGGAGGTGGTGGAGTCTTCTTCTCTGGAGACATTCAAAACCCGCCTGGACGCGTTCCTGTGTAACCTGCTCTAAGGTGGCCCTGCTCTGGCAGGGGGGTTGGACTAGATGATCTCCAGAGGTCCCTTCCAACCCTGACCATTCTGTGATTCTGTGACTCTGTCAAGTCTTTATTACTGTTAAGGAGCTTCTCCAACATGATTTCATGCTGATAGAAGCAGCCATCACTGAGCTATATACCTGAACATTAGCAGTCTGAGGTTATTTCTGATCTAGCACTCCTGTTGGGACAGAAACCTTCCCAAGAGGAAATGAAGAGGTCAAACCCAGAAAGTAAAAAATCTTTTATAGTCAAGGGGTGGGGAAAAGGATAGTGATACTCAATGCAAGCAGTAACTGAAAATAATACCTGCTCCTTTTAAATCTGAACGCAAAAGTAAGCAGGGAGTTGAAGTGAATCTGGGCCAAGAGAGGGGAGTGAATGAGCCCAGAGGACAGGAAGGCTGAGCAGATATTAGGGGAAAGAAATATAAAGGGTCGGGTAAATTTCCATTTTTATAGTTGGAACTTCCTGAGTCTTTGTGTGCGTAGCCCAATTAGGATCTCAGCTGTAGTTGGGGCATCTGAGATCCCGTGTGCACAAATGAAACCTGCAGTAATAAACCTCATTATTGTGACCCACTAAAATTTTACTTGGGAAATCATGATGAACATATCCTGATGCCTCTGTTCAGATATTAACCAAATATAGCCCTCAGCACAACTTTCTTCCCTTCTTAGTAATTTTATTCAAAACTTGACTCTGCATATGATACAGTGACAATTAAAAAAAAGGAAAAGGATGGAGTTTAATTTACCATTTGTAAAGTGTTATGTCCATATATTGAATCTTTTACTATAGCCATGCTTTATTATTGCATAATAAAATAATTACAAAAATGTGTCCTCTGTGAAAGAGATTCTCCCATGTGGTAACTTAGACATACTTGACTTTCCATTATAAATTGATAATTGTAGTTTAAAATTATAACTGGTAACCTCTGAATTGATCTGATGTAGCAAATGACTATTTTTACTTAATTATGAGCCACTTATGGTTTTCCTCTTTGGATAGTGAAACATTTTGGTCATTAACACCAGATTGCCTGAAGAAGTTGCTCTTTCCGTGAAGGACTAGAGGGTCCTTTGCATAGAGTAAGTTGAAGTCTCAGGCTTCTCTCACTTTTGCTAAGGAAAGTCCTGTTTTATTATTTCTGACAAATTTTAGGCACATAAATCCAGATTCATAAAGAGATTTGGACATAGTAACCTTAGCAATGCTACATCAGCATCCCTTTGGTGATGGAATTTACAATCCCACACTAAAGACATAAATTCTCTGGAACGTTGTTTTTCAGGCTTTTGGAAGCATTACCCTCTTTTGGCTCATATGTCTTCATACAATTTTCCCCACATCTGCATGTTTAAATTAAAAACCAGCTCAGGTCAGGCATAATTGCTGGAAGACCTTAGATCCTCCAGGATAACGGAGGGCAAAACCCAGCTACAGTGACTACCTTTTAATGTAAATTTTGGTGACCTTTCCTCAGCTGAGCAGCTGCTGGCAATTGAAGCTAATTAGCAGTTCCCTGGGTAGTATCAACACTTGCAGCCAGTAATAACTGTTACTTTTTACACTCTTATTCTGGAAGAACTGCTTCTGACTCATAAGAATGGAACAAATCTATGTTTCAGTACAGTAAAGCATTACATAGGACCTCCTGACACCTCTTGGGTGCAAAGGTGAGCTCCTTGGTGGCCAGGACACATTAAAATGAGTCTGATGAGTTTTGTAACCCACATGTTCCTGGACAGAAACTATTCACTGAGATGATGGCATCTCTGAGAGTGTGCCACAGGGTAACTTTTAGCACCAGAAAGCTTCCCAGGAAAAGTTTAAGGTCCTAGCTGTCAGGCAGGACTTTTGTGGATCATTCCTCACAGCACAGTTGTGTCTCAGCCTCACTACAGGCCACAAAACACCTTGGAACTTCTACAAAGTGGTTGAGCTGCTGAGCTTAGATTACTGAAGAAATCAATATTCAAATATTAAGCTTGTCTTTGTCCTGAGCAGGTGTTTTTTCCTCATTGCTTATAGCAGAGCAGTGCAGGCTCTGTTTGCAACGCACTAGCATGTCCTCAGACATGCACCAGGAAGCATGAGCATTCAAAGAAAATTCTGTCTTTGCCCTCTCTCTCACAATTTGCGGTCACTTATCCATCCCAGGAGAGGTTTCTAAGGGAACCACCAGCAGCTCTTCTTGCCAGACGTTCCAGGCATTTGTGTGATGATTCAGTCGACATTTGTGTGATCACACTGAAGAGAGCCAAATCTGTATGGTCAGAGACAGCCTTCAGTGCTGGAAAGGAGAACCGTATAGCAGGATGAGTGAGCCAGTCCATGAGGATGTGCTCCATTTAGTGGCTCAGGAATCTTCACTCTGGAAATACTGCATTACCCACATATGTTACACTGCTCTAAGAGTAGCCTTGAAAGGATGAAAACATTTATCTTGTCTATACTAAAAGGTTTTGTCATTTTAATGATATCACTGAAATTTTTTCGTTGTACAAAATGTCTGTGCCATTTGAGATCTATTTGGAGCTATCTTGTGATCACTTACATGTAGTGCCCACTGACCTGATTATCCGGATGCTAGTGTATTAACATAGTGGATTGTTGAAGAAATGTTTCAGTGCTAGACCTGTTAGTGTGGGAGACCATCAGTCATCTCAGGAATCCTACAGAGCCTTTCCAATTGAGCATCGAGATTTGTGAGTATACATTAACAATCTATTTATTGGTGTGGGTTTTTTGATTTATTTTATTTTATTTAAGGAAAAAAAGAAAAAAGGAAAGCAGGTTTTAAAAGTGATGCCCTGGTGACTAAGGTGTAGCAGCTTTCTGGAAAAGCCAGTCTGAGATTTCAAAATTATACCAGGGCAGTTGTAAGTTTTAGGACTGTCCTGGTTGTTAAAAGTGTTAACACACAGGTAAGTCAGGTGTGTGCATTGATTGCATAGAATTATTTTCACTCCTTGTCATTCCTTATAAAAATAATGACATTTTAATTTAAAACTACTGCATCAGAGGCATACCTAAATAGGTATCACAATGTGTATCTTGTGCTAAGTTCTCTTGAAAATATCCTCAGCAGCCTTGAAAAGCCATCTACCTCTGCTTATAACCATCTGGTCCTGCACACTTTTGAAAATATCATTCACTGTTTGAAATTTATCTTTTTTCCTACTGGAGTTAAGGACTGTAGAAGTCCTCATGGGATCAAACCCAGCTTGCCACTAGGCCTGCCTGTGAGATGTTCTATCTTCAAGGTAATTTTCTTGATCTTATATTTAACAATAATCTCCATGAGCTACATATATGAGACTAATCCATGGATTCTCAGTGATGTCCAGTGAAAGTTAATACTGCAAGTTCTTAAATTAGACAATCTCGAAATTTCAAAGCCTGCAAAGGTTGGAAGCCAGACTGCACAGGAGTGATTTATCAGCAGAGAGTTATCATGTTGCATATCTTCCAGCAAAGACAAATTGCAGGTACTCTAGAAACAATTATACTGGGTGGGACAGATCTTTTATTTATCTCTCTTTAACCTGCATTGTTTTCCTGTGTCTAGTAAAGCTGTCACATTTCCTAAAGGCACTACTGATTCCTTCCCTTCCTCATCCACTTTTCATTCTGTCCCCTTGAGGGGAAGATTTATTTCCTCCTTTAAACAGCAAGTCTGGGCCTTATACCTGCTACATAAGCAAGAGATAAATCCTTTCTGTGTCTCATATTTTTACAGAGTAGTGTAAGGATGGTTGATTTGACATTGGTTGTACCAATAAGATATGAACTTTTCCACAGTTTTTACAACTGTATATAATAAGCTGTCACACAATACTTCTGTTTCTCCAACAGGCCATGGAAATACAGTATCATTATGGGTATGGTTATGCTTGTTTTCTAGGCTAGGAACACTAAACTCCAGAGAAATGAGGTGACTTCCCCAAAGTCCCAGTCTACATGGGATGAAGCAAAGGGTCCACTTGCATGTCCTACTTACTGGTGTGGACCTGATGCTGTTATCTTGTTCTGTCTTTTCTTCTGTATCCTTTTTCTCTAGGGGACAATTAGCTTTTCATTGAGTGAGGCAGTTGCTTGTGATTAAAGCATGAAGTTTAAAACCAGCACAGACAAATGACAGTACTACATGAAAGCGCAACTCTGGGACAGCAACGTAAAGAAAAGGCAGTAACACTAACAGGATTGATAGATTTTCAAGAAACAAGGTTTGGAGTGATTGGCCAGCAACATTGATTCTGACACCAAAATCAGCCTTTATAAATAGAATAATTCTCCTCATTTCAAAAAACAGCTGACTAAAAGGATGGACTATGCAAGAGGATGCTGAAAACTTCTGACAAATATCTACAAGATTGTGCATGCAGTAAAGAGCATATGAGACCATGAGTCCATCCCTGTTAGAACTGCAGTCAGTCCTTGGAGAGTCTGTTTATTTATTGAGGCAGAAGAGAAGCCACTGCTCTTCCTCAGGGTTCTATTGGTTTTTTTTCAAACAGAACTCCCTTTTTTACTGTTCTTTTTCCTGGATCTCACAATACCCACTATGTACAATACCTTTGGGTGGTTAGAGGGAGCACCTGCATCAGAATAATCTCAGAACTCTTGTAATACTGTACACAACTTACTCTCTGTGTAAAAAAAAGTTCTCTAAACGTACAGGTTTAGTTATGTGTTATCCTAGAAAATAGAATTCCACTTACCGCAAATAACTGACCTTCATTAAAATAGTTACAACCCCAAACTCTAAGTATAAACGTATCATTCTTTCTGGTAGGATTGCTGAGTGGGTTCATGATTCTTCAGGAAAAATCTGAGCTTAGTCTGAGAGTTGCTGAGGGGAAAAAAAGAGCTTAGCCTCAGGCCTCAGGAGAAGGGGGAAAAGATCCTTATCTCTCGCGAGGGGGTTAAAAGGTGGGGAGGCTGGGGTTGGAAATGTTCAGCCAAAGTAGGAGGACTATGAAGATCTCAAGGTGGACAACTTGGAAGGGTAATTGTATAGCTTGAGGAAAGGACTATAAAAATCTTGAAAGGAAGCCAATTATAATTTAAGAGTTGGATGGCTTTGAAGATGAAATGATAATGGAAAATTTCCTGGAGCACAAAAGGAGCTGTGGCAGGAAATTAGAAGATAACATGGGGTGGGAACCCCTGAGTTCTCTTCTCTCATCCCTGCCATCCTCAATCCCATTTGATAAATGTAATGAATCCTATCTTAAAAGCAGATAACGTATATATAATAACTTTTAATTTTTATTTTTACTGTGTTCCCTTTAAAAGTTTGCTAAAAATTTCCTTTTCTGTTAGGAGCCACCTTCTAACTTCTAATTCTTCTGATTTCTAACAAATATTTTCTCTCTGACAGTTGTCTACTAGTTTGTATGCCCTTGTTCTTAAACTGAAACCTCTTTTTAGTACAGTAGGTCTTTTCACTCAAGGTGGGGGGAAGCTTTTAGCCCAAGGTCGATTGGGCCTTTCATTTACAAGAGCAAACTAGCTGCTTGTCACCCGAGGTATGTGTTCCCTATATCACTCAAGTTCCTGCTTCTGCTTTTGTTTTTCACTAAATCTTTCTTAGAATAGGAGGAAGATAGTTACCTCTAGTCTCCTAAATGAGGCATCATCAGCAACTTAACCACTTTTGTTAATACTCCCCTGTGTGTGCCTGAAATAATTCCTCTGTTCATCCTAGGGTTGCACCGCCTTTCCACAGCAGTGCCGCACCAGCTCATTGTCAGCCAGTGATAAAAAATGGTACATAGTTACACATCTTCAGCTCTTTCCAAATGATGCATTTTGCGCTAATTGATTTGATTTCAGTCCCTATCTGTGATTCTTATTCTCCAACCAGCTTTTGGTGATGGTGTTTGTCATGTCCGTGTTGATACAAAACTTGGAGGTGTCACCAGCAGATTTTGTCAAAAATTCATGTTTTTCATTTGTGAATGTATCAGTTTATTCTATGATTAAACAAACTTGTCCTGAGGTGGTTGAAATCAGACTATGCTCCTTACAGATCACAATTCCTGGCTTTCAAAACAGTTTCCTGCTTTTGCCCAACACTTTCCTCTAAAATCCTCAGTTACTATTGTCACTAGTAATTTCTGATAGTAAGCAGCTTACTGATATCCATGTAGATGAGGTATGTCCAGTTTTGTATCCAAAATCAATCAGCAAAAAATACTTATCACATTTTTCTTTCTTTCCCTTTTTTTTTCATTATCTCCCAATGAAATTGAACACCAAGGACAACTCATGACTAAGAATACTTGTTGTGAAGTTGTATCAGACAGGTTTAGAGTGTCCTGTGATAAATCATGACTCTACAAAGGTCTGAATCCGGTTTGGGCTCTAAACATGTACTTAGCCATTTTCCTCATAAGCAGATTTTGTTCTGTGTTTTGACTGTTTTCTCCCTGTTCTCTTTTGTCTAATCCAATAATGATTTTGTTATCCTTAATACAGTGACACCTCCTTTTATAAAAGCTCCAATTTGCAATTATGTGCCTGCTTCTTGATCGAAAACCTGTAAAATGTATCAATTGTTGCTGAACAGAACTGTTAAGGAAAATTTTCAGTTTTGCCATGCTTCTGGAAACATGTGTAATCATTACAATAGCCTGGTAGCTGCAAATACAGCAGGACACTCTCTCTTTCTAGCAGACGAGACTGACGTAAAGAGGGAGGATTAGGACTTGCTGTACACGCAGAAAAGGTCATTAACGGAGCCAAGAGCTGAACTCTCGAATCCCTGTTGAGTGCTCTTTCTCCACAAGTTTGTTGTGTATCAGGGGAAATATTAGTCACACCTGTACAGAGAGACTGAGACATCTGGCCCAAACAAGGCATCTCTACTTCCAAGTTCTTTTACTAGTCTACCCCCAGACTGATTTCTTCAATACAGCTCTGGCTTTTTTGACATTTGATCCTCCCTTCTTCTTCCTTTTGGCATTGCTTCAGTCACAATCCCATGTACATTAGTTCAGTGCTGGATTTCCCAAGCTTTTAAGTTATACAGGGAAACATTCCCTATAGGTTTCTTATTCTTCAGCTACACCCTTCCCTATCACTTTATATCTCTTCTTCCATCAAAATCTGCATGAAAACATTTTTTCTAAAGGGTCTCTGTTTTGTCTGCTATATCTGTTCATATAAATTTAACTCTACAATGCAAAACCAACAGGCATCTTGTGAAAGGACACAGAGAGAAAACAAATCTAACTGACTCCATTGAGCGTTGCCAGGCCAAGAAGCATATGTTTCTTCTCCAGACAGTGACATTTTATATCTAAACTTATTTCAAAGTAATTAGAACAATAAAACGCATTAACTTTAACTCATAAGAAGTCTCCTTTCCTGCCTGTATTTTAAGAAAAAAGTAGAGTACTTTTCTGTTGTTGTCAAAAAAATCTGATTAAAAAAAATAGGAAAGAAAATGTGCATTGAACATCTGGCTTTCGGTGAGGTCTTGCTCTCTGCTATTTTTTCCAGCTGTGTTGGCTCTTTACTTTGATGGATCCTCACTCAAACATCCCTGAAGATCATTTTCCTACTGATTGGATGTCCCTTGGCCATCTTCCCATTTTGAGAAGAGAAAGTAGGAGGGGATACCACACATGAACTTGGCTTAGATGGGACTAAACTGTCCTCTCCACTTTCAGGCACAGCTGGACTGAAGAACTTGAAAATATATAAAAAAAAAAAAACAAACCACAAAAAGCAAGCAGAAAGCTCCAGTTAGACAGCTATGTCTACTTACTCTGGAGAAATAGAGCTGTCTGAGTACCCTCACCTATTCCTTAAAGTTCTGCATTTTTCTGATCAGGGCCAACCAGGAGGAAAAGAAGCCAGGTTAAAGATTCATCAATAAGCAGATTAAGAGAAATGTGGTCTGCTAAGCAAGGGACTGGAAAGGGAGGGGGTTTGTTGGGATTTTTTTTAGCCTGTTAAGTGTTATCTAATTTCCTTAGTTTATGCTTAGTTAATTGACATCATGCTGTCCTTCAAATTTCCACTCAGTTCATGGAGTATCTCCTTGTATTCCCTCACCCATGGCTCTCAGCCTTTTTTCCAGTCTCCGGAAAGTTTCTCCTTAAAGAGTAGGACTGAATAAAAAAATGCCACTTACCCTAAGGTGGGAATAAGTGTTATGATAAGAGTTTCCATAGCTTTGGCTGGGATTTCCTAGGCAGAAATATGCATTCTACAGCACACATGCACATATGCAGTGAACATGACACATCTGGGAAGGACTGTATAAAAAAAGTACTGCTGACCTGGGACTGTGTAGTCAGATGTCAGTAGGGTCTTTAGGGTTTACGTGGCATGCACAGGTCATCAGCACAACAGGCATGCAGTACTCTACAAGTGTGCAGTAGAGACTTCTAGAATAATGGCCCAAATCCTTTAATTCCAAATAGAATTTTACTTAAATTCTAGGTGGAAAATAGCACATACTTGGAAAATTTGTACATATGGTAATCGTACTTATTCTCCTTTAATCTGACTTTTGTAACAAAGGCCAAGAAAAATCCCTGTTTCCTGTATGATAATTTCTGTTTGACCTACAACATATCTTCTAAGAATAGCAGCTTGTCTTGATATGAATAGATGGATGCTGCATCATCAGTATGTAAGTTATTCCAATGGTTATTCATGGTAGAAACATTTGTATACATCTAAAACTATTTCTGCTGCATTAAATCTCATGGTAATTGTCTTTTGATATTGTTTTCTGCTAGCTGAGCTTATTTTGGAGAGCAAGTGACAGAAGATGTTTTCTGACTGTATTGGAAGATGACAGCAGCATTCTTAGCCTTAGTAGTGCACTGGGAAGGGTATGAGTAACACAGTACATCTCATGAATTCTTGTTTGCTAAAAACTGGTGGTAAGTATGTAGCATTGTGATTTCTCTGTTGATTCTGAATGCACAGTTCACTAATTGCTGAACTCTGCCATTAATAAATCAATAGTCAGCTTTGATCTTGAGCTGGTTTTATACCATACCAAGCCGTTTTTCTCTGCAACACTTCTCTATGCTTGGAGGGCGTAGCGAGGTGGGTCTTGGTCTCTTCTCCCAAGTAATGAGTGAAGAAACAAGAGGAAATGGCCTCAGGTTGCACCAGGAGAGGTTTAGATCAGATATTAGGAAAAATTTCTTCACTGAAAGGGTTGTGAAACATTGGAACAGGCTGTCCAGAGAAGTGGTGGAGTCTTGCAGGTACTTAAAAGACATACAGATGTGGTGCTTAGGGACATGTGTTAGTGGTGGACTTGGCAGCGTTAAGTTGATGGTTGGACTCGATGATCCTAAAGTTCTTTTCCAACCTAAATGATTCTGTAATTCTATAAATAAAAAGTCAGGATGGCAAAGAGCTGACATAATTGAACAAAAGTTAGATATCACACAGGTGACAGACTTCAGATGACTGCAAGCTAAATACAGAGACTCAGAAGTGTGCAGTGGAGTAATGAAGAGATAACAAACTTGCCTTTCCCCTCTAATGTCTGCTATTTAATTTGATTACAACATGCAGGGAGGAAAATGTGCACCCAGCACTGTTGCCTTATTTCTCTACAACTTTTATATTTGAAATAAAATTCCTTGGCTGGTAGGCCTATTTTAATAACTTGATTACATGAATGAATGTGAGGAAAAAAATCGAATGAATAAAAAATGTAAAGTAAGCCCAGCAGTGCTTAAGCAAGGACTCTTTTCCCTCAGTGACAGCCTATACAAATAAAGAGTGTACTCAGTGTGAGCAATACCTCACTGTTGTTGCTATCAGATCCAAAAAACACAGACTCCATGAATGAATGCCGAGGCACAGCTAGAGGGATATGGAAGTGCGTTTATTCCTTGTGAGGGTTCCCTGTGGCTGACGAGAGGCTGAGTCCTGCAGGGATTGTGTGAGCCAGGGCAGCTCCCCTGGTGCAGGGACCTCTGAGCATTTTCTTGCCCTTTTCCCATAGGGAAAGGGAAAATTCGAAACACAAGGTGAAAAGATATTTCAAAAGCTGTGTGCATCATGCCTGCAGCAGGCCAGTGAATGCTGTTTTCTAGCAGAAGCTTAAGAAGTGTTGATAAAATCATTTGCACCTTGCTTAGAGAAGGCCTATGACAGCGTTCAGAAACACGCTGTCTCAGAGACCGTGATAGGTTTTACATATAGCAATGTATCTGAGCAACGAACACTAACATGCTCCTGTCCAATTAAAATAATGAAGGAAAATCCCTAAATCAGCTAAAATCATTGTTCAGCTTGGCTATGGACCAGGAACAAAGCAGAATTAATTCAAATCCAATGTGATAAAAATGAGGGGGGAAAATGTTGTTTCTTTATTTTACATGGATCAGCTATGTATTTTATCTTAGTGTTGCATGATGCAAATTAATGGCAGTTAAACATCACATTTGACATTTATAGTTTCATAAGCATCAAAAAGTTTGGATGATTTTCCATATTGCATTATCTCGGCTTTGCAATGGATAACACTTCTCTGGTTTTGCAATTTTGGCTTTAGCTGAGCTGGAAGCACTCTATAGAGGTATACTTGAAAAAGTGGTCAAGAAAAACCAAATTTCTTGTTCCTTACCTGAAGAGACGGTTCTAAGTCAACATTCCTTCTTCCAAGAGGGCAACTTCATGACATTATTCTAGCAGTCTGTTAAAGATCGCTGTTCCAAATTCACTTTTAAAACACACCATTTAAGATATAGAAAAAAACTCAGCAAACTCAGCTGTATTATTACTTCCTTTTCCCCCTCCCCAAACATCTAAATGAGGCATTTATCATTTTTTCTTGAAACTTATTTAGTTTATTTCTTACCTCACTTGTCTTCATGGGTTCATAGTAGCTCTGGAAGAGGTGTGCTCCCTGGAAGTGCTATCTGTAAATCAAAGGATTTGGATAATAATCTGGGAACCAAAAAACTTGGACATATGGGTACACTCACATTACTTGGGTACAAATGCTGAAAGATGTCACAGGCTCCTTTTGAGGATCTGGGAAAGAATCTCTCCTCCACAGTCACAAAGTGATGAAATGAAAGAACAAGTTGACACATCCCTCTTTTATAGGCATTTCATGTTTTAGGCACCACTTCCTTCTGCTGTTACTGGTTTTGCTTTCCTGTCCGTAGATAACACTGTGCATCAAAATGTGTCCTGTTCTCTCTACCAGATGGTCAGGTCTCACAGAGGGATTTGGGCTTGTAACCAATAATGACATTTCAGCGGAGCAACAGCAGTCTGTGTATTGTATTGTTAGATGCAGTGTGCTATGCAGGAGTTGTTTATTATAAACTGAGGTCCCTGATGCCTTTTTCTACTGATTGTCCAGGAGGGAAGGTTAAAGATCTCATGTGTTCCCTGTGTGCCTCCACGATGTAAGAAAAGGTTCATTTAGTCAGTGATCCTTTTCTCAAGCAACCAGCCTTGTGGGCCAGTATTATCTATTCTTCCTTAAAATGACAAGTCTGTTAGCGGTTTTGTTTGTAAAATACACAATGCAAGTTAGTCAGCAAACACAACTCTTGATTTTTCCCTCCTGAAGATCCAAGTGAAAATTGCCTAACCAACTTCGCATGAACTGTGTTCAGTTATACTGTTTCTTCACTCAGCTTGCAGATTTTGGGGTGAGACTTGGGGAGGCACACGCCTTGATGAATCAAATCTGTCCAAAGAGTGGATGGCAGAGGTTTATATATTGATATTACTTTTCCTTGGGTTCAGGAACTGGTTGCCCCTGGGGTCAGTGAAAAGGCTTTAGATAATGCTCCAAGGTCATGTATACATGGACTGAATATGACCTCGTATGTTTATACGCTACCAGCTGGCTAGTGAGTTGTACACGCAATATCACAATTGATATTTCAGCTTGAATATTTCCTTGCAGATGGTGCTTCACCCTCTCTCTTGCTCTCTTGCTAAGACAAAATCCCAGTGAGAACATGGGAAAGTATTATGTACGATGAAGGGAAGGAAAAGAGGCACCAGTGAAAAGGAAAATCACTAATTGATATTTTGGCATGTAACAAAGATCTTCTACATAGATTTTACCTCTATGCAAAACAATAAGTTCATTAATCCCTCTGAACTATGTTCTCTATTATTCTCATCTGTAGCTAAAACCTTTGCTTCTAGGAATTAGTCCAAAAGATCAGAAGATTATTGTTGCATTATGGACTGCAGATTGTGTGTGTAGATTTATATGTTAAAATTGCCAAATTAATTGATGTATTATTATTTTTTTTTAAATCTTAAATCTAGTGTTTGGTCTATGACTTGGCATAACATCATGAGGTCCCTAAGCACAAAAGAGTGCTTTGGAATGAAAAGTGCCCAAATACTGACGTCAGGTCATTGTGTTTCAGGTTGCAAACCAATATATCTTTTTGAAGTGACCTGTATTTGAAAAAGAAGTGTTCAAAACTTTAATTGGCTTTAAATAAGTTTCTGTAACTGAGAGCAAATGACAATTTCATGATAGAAATTTCATGAAATCCACACTGTTGGAACTGAAATGGCATATACCAGCAAAGAAAAACTTTTTAATGTCTATGTAACAGCAACACTGGGGACGTTAATGTACTGAAAGCAGACAATGATACTGTTGTTTCTTATCGTAACTGGTTAAGGTACGTGGGAGAAAGACCTCAATCATTTTGCTCTTCTGCTTGTAAACAGAGTGACTGCTTAGATAATAGTCTCTAGTTGTGACATCCCTTAGCAACGCATTGTGAAAACACAAACATGCTGCTTTATTAACCTTTCCATCTTAATTGTGTTTTAAGTACATTTGGAGGATATATTCTCAGATAATTATGAAGGGAGAGATGCAGGAGACCACATGCGGCCATGAGGAGCTTGCTACAGGAACCTGCCCTACTGATAACGTAATTGCAATGTTTGGCAGACTTTGGGCAACATGGGAACTCTTTAATCAAAAGAGTGGGCTCTTTGGGTAGCATTTGATGTAAAACAGAGAGAAAACTACTGGAAATTTGCTGCAGTGATAAAGGGTGAGGTAGCACAGCTTGTGTGCTAGGAAATGTGGACAGATGGAGGTGTTGCCATGAGGGGTTTTGAGCAAGAGATGGGCTGCGTGGGAAACCAGGGTCTGAACCAGACCTGCAGAGAGTCCACAGTGTGTAGGAACAGCAGTGACCATGACAAAGGGACAGCAATGATTGTAGGTGCCATTGACACCGTTCATTAAGGTGAAGGATTTTAGTTTGTATTTTCAGATACATGGAAGTGGGGACATTGTTATTGCTGGAGAACAGGTCTTACTTCCTCCCCTCCTGTTACCACGTTTTGGTGTGAATGCTGAGCTCCCCTGAAGGAGATAAACTTCCCTGTTGAAAAGTGTGGTCCTCATTCCTGATGGTATTTTCTGCCTCCCAAATTGAGTTTAATGGGGAATTAATCAGTTAACATATTTCAGCTGCAATGCAATAAGGAAGTGATATTTTTCATAGAAAGTGGGCAAAATTCAGTTTCAGTTTTATTAATGACTCCATTCCACTTTTCACAAATGGCAGCCCTGATAGTAATAAAGTGTTGTTTAGTTATAAATTGATGGGGAATAGCAGTAAGTTAAAATTCAGGGATTTGAGACATGGTACATGCTATGCTTGATCCATTTATGAAGCAAAAGTCAAGGAATTAAAAGTTTGCTGCTGTTTAAAGAGAAATCCTTATGCTTTCGAATGCTGTCCTACTTTCCTCTAATTCTTTGTAAGAAATAAATGACACATACTAAAAGCAATACGTAACATTTTTTCCCCTAGTAAAATAGAAATCACGTAGTTCATACCAAGTAGGCATGTTCATAGTTCTTTTTAGAATGCAAATCTTAAGACACTACACAGATATGTTTAGAAGTCATTAATTTAGACACAGGTATAAATTGAGATTCATATCGTTCCAGCTATATTGCTACCAGCAGAAACTTCAGTCAACAATTTACTTTTCTAAATCATACTGATCTATTTCAGCTTCTGATATTTCTAGAATGTATGGCTGCAGTAATAAAACCCCTAAGATTGCATTTCTTTGTTTATTTTCTCTTAATTTGAGTAATACAGTAAGGGGGTATTGTTTTGACTTTGAAAAAATCAGCTTTTGTTCTTTCTAAAAATTGTTTTTCTCTTCTCCAGGCACAGCATTGATTAGTCTTGCCATCTTGAAGAATCCTTTTTCTTATTACCTCCTTAAGGTCTAAATGTTGAATACACAAAATGACAATCTTAACCTGCATCTAATGTGGGAGGCTGGGAACCAAGACATTTCTTTCTCTTATTCATAAATTCTGACTTTGGACTAATGTTATTCTTCATGGAAGGCTGAAAGACATAATTAGTATTTGCAAAATAACTCAAGATCCTTGGATGAAAGGCACTATATACAATAAGTGTGCAGTGTTTTAATTGAAGAAACATGAGCTGGCAAGTACAGTGGGACATGACATAACCATGCAGCAGTCACAAGGACATGTTCTTCCCCCACCAAAATGCATCAGTGAAGTTACGACAGTCTGCTGTTTTTCTAGCTCATTTTGCTTTAAATCTTAACTTTGCTGCAGATATTCACTTTTTCTTCTCCTTTCCTCACGTCACAGTGTTGATACATACAACTAAGGGAAAGCTGCAGATGTTTCTTCTGTCTTTAGTGAGAGAAAACCTGGTAAGTAAAACTGAAGATACTCCTTTTCAGACTGGCTCTACTTGATGATAATAGCCAGTTTTCAGGTGATGGAATTAAAAAACACAGGTCAATATTATTTGATCCTAGCTCAGTAGACTTGCTAAAATAGCATTTCCTAGATAGTGATGCTTGATTGTCAGAGACCTTTAGTAATCTATACAGGACCAGGGTCAGACAGACTGATGCTTCTGGCTTACCACAGTACCATTCTCTCTTCCCCACAGAATGATCAACTATCTATTGGATACAAAAGGCAATACTGACAAAATTGCACAAAAATAGGTGGGTAAAGGGAGAAGGTACTCTCTTGTTCTGTAGCAATTTAAAAAATATATACTTGACATCTTTTAAAAAATAAATTTTAAAAAGAACCCCATCACCAATTTGGTTTGATGCAGACTGTTGTTTCATTTTGATTTATAACATCTTTAAGTGGGAGGTGGTCATTTTTTGCATGATCAAAGGTACTGTGGAAACGAAGATCCAGACGTAGAAGGGGAGCAGGAGGCCCCTCTGCTGCTGGTGTGGTGGAGGGGACAGAGGCAGCAGTGTGATGGCAGTCCCCAAGGAGAGGACACCTCGAAGTACCAGTTGCTGCTCTCACCCTCCCCAGAGGGGCACGCTGCCCCTCATATCACTTCATGCTACAGTCCCTTTCCTGGGGCAGGAACAGCCAGGTCTGGACTCTCTTTCTTGAGAGAACATGATTTAGTTTTGCCTGCACTCGAGAGAGTATTTCAGTACCCAAGAGCCAACTCCTGTCCACTGCCAAGTCCAAAAAATGGGTAACGGAGAAGGTAGGTTTAGAAGGTCCTTTTCGCTCCTAAGCTTATGGACGGTGCCCGATGGCCTCTGGCCTTTGGCTTCTCTGCCCCAGGAAAAAGGTACAATTGCTGCGACTGCTGATTTTGCTCTTGAATCAGAACAGTAAACTGCAAAGGGTTGTCTACTGCTAAGTATATCAATATTTCTCTTATTTTATAACCTAAAATATATCCACCCTGTTGATATTTCTGCCTCCAACGTCTGTGCCAACTTTTACCAACTCATCAGACCTCTGCCACGCTGCGATTTTCTGCACATGGACACCGGTGGGGAATAGTTAATGGCCAGACTGACACATTTTGAGAGTTGTCCTTTGGATCACTTCCTGAAGAAAGCTTGTACACAGAAAAAAGACAGGTTTGACAAGGCTGGAGTAGAGATGTTTTTTTTCTTTTAGAAAAAGCCAAACACGGGAAAGATTTGTTTTGATTGTTCAATAATTGGTTTTGGACTGAAATCACAAGGGGTATTGTACTGTTTTTTTGTGCATAAGAGATTAAGTTCTGATTGTGATTTTTATAGAAGGATTTAGTTATATAAAGCACTTGATATGTTAAAGAGTGTCCAATAATATTGGCTGCATTTCTCAGGAAGACACAGACCAGGATTTTCTAGAAGCTATAATACTTGTCCAAAAATTTTAACTTTACAATTCAGATTTTTCCTCTGGAGAGATTTTGCAGTGCATTTTCTTGATCCTGAACTTCCACTCTGGTGACACTCCTCAGGAGCGATGCTTGAACATGATGGACAAATGAGCCTGCACCTGGGTAAAGCCAGATGGAAGCTGTGGATGACCCAAGCCAATATCAACTAGAAAATGAATCACTGTGTCAGTCTTGGAGTCTTCTGCACTGCATGTGCCCAGTGTCCTGACCAATGTGACTGAGTACACTATTCATACTGTAAAACCATAAAAAAATTATTTGAAGAAGTGTTGTGAAGTTATTTTTGCAGGGCTAGCTCTTGCTTTTATTTTAGATCCTTTTTTTTTTTTCAGTACAAAGGTAACTAGAGCTTGTTCCTACTCGTAAGTCATGACTAAAGAAAAAACTGAAAGTCACACCTCTCCTAGACTGAGTTTCTTGACAGTGTGTTTTTAACTCATTGCATAACTACTCTTTCTATACGTACTGTGTAGAATGTAACAAAGGTGCAGGGGAAGAACAGGCTTATTTATTAATCAGATGTTTATTTCACACTTGTCCTCAACTTAACTGTTGCAGATATTGACAGCCTCTATTTGAGATACTTTTAGGGGAGTTTTTTGTTCTTTTTTTTTTTTTCCCTAAACAAATACCTCCAGACTCTTGTAGTTCTCACATAACGCATCTAGACATGTTTTCAACTTCACGCCTGCCAATTTGAAAGCGGGCAACTGACTACTTGGAATGTGAAAAAACATTTAGTTCCTCATGTTAAGTAATAAATATAAAAAGAAGTAAATTCTCGAATGCATGCCAAGAAAACAAACCACAGAGAGCATTCACATTTATAGGCTTAGTTATCTGTCCACATTTTTGAGGCCTCTACAGCTGTGGTGTCATTCACACTACAAATGTATCTATATCTGCCTATTTTATATTCTTTCAATACCCCTTTGAATGCAGCAATTATTGCATGGGCTGTGAAGTCTAGGCTTTGGAACTAACTTTATAATCTCTTTAAACTATTTCATATTTCTCTCTAAACACATTTCAGGTAACGTACTGGTAAATGTCATGGCTGCCATTTTTGGCCAAGGTGGCATGCCTCAAGGATACTGCCCCACCTTGGTCAAAAAAAGCCATGACATTTTGTCAGGGTTTATAATCTTTGCTATGTAGCAATCACAAAACAGAACCTGGAAGAGACTTTCCAGGGTTATGGTTTACCTGAAACCCTGTTTCTGCAGCCTGACCGACGTCGCAGCCAAGGTCTCCGTAGATCCACTCATGAAGGTCAGCAGCTGGAGACTCATCCTGCAGCAACTGAAGGATTGTCTACATGGGGAAATTGACTGGGAAATGCAGAGTGGAGTAAGCTTCCTCATTTGGATAATAAATACACCAAAATACTCCCTGCATTCTCCATATCTACAAAAACCTTGCAATGAAAGTTTCATGCTGTGCTTTGTACTTCCCTTGTCAAAGGTAGGAACCTTGCTTTTTCCCACAATGATGGCAAATCACAGAACAGACATTTCATCACATATGTGCTGCTTTTTTGCCTTTATTATCCAGTTTCATCCTTCACTTTTAATAAAGAGGAAAGAGGAATTAGTAACAAAGCAGTTGTAGACTGTATTGGGAGAAATAGCTCCAAATAAATTATTGCTTCAGAAACTACAGGAAAAGCACTTCTTTCCAGATGCTGAGGAATTGTGTATCTGTAAATGCGCAATGTTGTTTTGGGTGAGTTTCTGACTCTGCACATTTATAAGATCTCTGCAACAACTTCCACTAAACTTTCAATGATCTCTAACCATTTTAAGTGTTACCTGCAGACATTTTAGCAAATCCTTCTATAATTGCTCAAACCAGTGGTTGTACAATGTACACACATTCCAGTGTTTAACTCTGTCCTTACTCTCAGCAAAGAATCATCAAAACACTTCTTGAAACTCTTCAGTACCAGCTCATAAGGAGCACAGGTAACAGGAACAGTGTAAGCGCTTCAGCTGGCATCCCTAATTTAACCTCAAAAGAGGACTATAGTGCATGATTGATATTTTTAATCATCTCTGTCTAACAATTTAATTCATGTAAATAACGGGTTTGTCTGTCAATTTCACAAAATTCTGGGGAGAAACAGGGATTTTTTTTCCTTTCTTTGGATAATTTTATTCTGGGTTTTGATAGTTTGTCAAAATAGACCTTGAGCCAAAGTGTAACAGTTTCTAAACCTAACAAGTACAGAATGAATGCAGCAATATCACGCCAACTACCTTACTGTAAGTAAGATTTTGTGAGAGTGTTCGGAATTTACAGTTCCCAATAAAAATAAATGTTACTTTTAATCTGACATCTGTGACTACAAATGATAATATTTTGAACAACATGTTCTAAGCCTCATAAACTAAGCTGAGAACCTTCATTTTCAGCAAACTAAAAAAAAAAAAAAAAGTAATATTTCCCATTTCTCAAAATTCTTCCTCCCAAAGCTATATCTTGCAATTTATGTTTGTCTTACCTTCACACCTATGCAGAGTATGATTTCAGAAAGAATTTAAATACCACAAAGGACATTTATGTGCAGCAGATGAATTTCCTCTTGTATCTTTCCTCCACTGATCAGAGAAACAAATTTAAAAGGGGAAAAGAAGGCAGATACATAATATATGTGGTTTGTATCAACATAAAAGTGATCAACAAGGAGAGGTAGGTTTGAGCTCAAATGTTCCGATCTGAGTCCAGAATAGCCACGTGGTTTGGAGAACGTTCAGATCCCATACAGACTTTCCCATAAGGAATGGAGAATTTGTACGAGCTTAATGCTTTGATGACTGTATCTTCTGTCATACATTGTGCTTTGACTGAATGCTCTTTTTAAAACATACTTAACAGGGTAGCTGAAAGATATCTCAGATACATCATGGATTGAAGAGATCATAGTAAAATGATTATGGGTGAGTATGGGGGTTTTGTCATATATGTTTCCCTGACTTCAACACATGTTTGGGGAAAGACAGAGCTTTTTGCTGCTTTGGCTTGCTAGCTGGTTAAGATGAGGCCTGCCTTCCCCTGTGAAATGTTATGCATTTACTGGGTTTACTGGTTAGTAATGAGAGTATTGTGCAAGTTCTGCTGACCCAGCGCCTTTAGAGAGGTTATTTTACAGACACTCTTAGTAGTTCAATACCAATATTTGTGGAAATAAAACAAGCCTTGTCATGTTCTGCTATATTATTCTTTCCATTGCTCGCTGTCTGTGGAAAGCAACCAGCTTCTCTGCATTTCCCAAAATCATGCTGATTTTAGGGCACCTGGTTTTGGCATTTGCTGTAATATAGCTCCAAATGAATACTTTTGCTTCTTCCATGAACAGAGGACCTTTTAGAATTTGTTTTAATATGGCTCAAAATGGAGACATGCTTCTGTGAACTGGGGACCACAGGAGAGGACAAAACACTGGACTGATCCACAGGAAGCAGATTAAAATGTTTGGTGTCTAACGTAGTTCACTAGCTGACTCTGTGCAAAAAAAGGATTGCAGGAGGAATAGTGGGAGAGATGATAAAATCTTGATACACTGGAGAGGAGAAGAAGCATCTTGCTTGAAAAACAAAATGTATGGTGGTAGCTATTATAGGAATGCTCAAAACCTTAGCCAAGCACTGGTGATGGTTTTCCTGAACTGCACAGCAGATCCCAGAGTGTAGGTAGGGCCATAGTGCAAACCCATGGCAGATGTCCTCTTCTGTGGTTCTGGATTCCAAAGGCTCATCACCGTCCCTTTCCGGACAGTTCTGTATATGTAAGCTCTGGAATGTGCTCCTTGTCTGAGTGTTCTCAAAGATGGGAAAGTGTTTGGATTTGTAAGGCCTGCATCAGTTAGTCACCTCTGCAGCTAAAAAGAGCAATGGCCAGTGCTTACAGAGCAGCCTACTACTGCTTAAAGTCAAACAAGGTGAATTTCTTCACTTCCAGCACCTATTTTGCACAAATTCACACAGAAGTTTCAGAGTGAATAATAGAATTAAATCTTACCTGTTCTTTGGTCCTGGTTCAACATCGAGCTCCAGGCTTTTTGTGGCACATTGCAGTTTGTATATGCAGAGGCACCCCAGCTTGGGCTGAACTAACTGGGCTGCCTTAGCTATGCCTGCCAGAGAAAAATGCTGTTCTAAAGCAGTTAAATCTAAAATAGCTTTTAATACTTGTATTTGGTATCTCTGAGTGTCCGCTGCACTGTGCTTTCTCCACACACCCTGTTTGGTTTTTCAAACTTTCCTCTTCAGTGATGTGAGGAACTCCCCACTGCTTCCAGCTTGTCATATCCGTCATCTGTACTTCTTTACAGCGGTGTTCTCAGGCTTTCCTAGTACCTAAGACAGCTAAGATGAAATCCTATTGGCTTAGAGGGGTGAAATCACACTTTAATTACTCCAAACTATGGAGTTGTAACATGCAACCTGGAAGGAGGAGGGAAAAGGTCAACCAGGAGACATTGTCATAGTAAGATAATTATTATAGTAAGATTTCTGCCATTTATCTAGTTATTAGATTTATCTAGTTATATCTAGTACCGTATCTAGTTATTTTGGGATGATGGAGAGAGTCTACATTATATTCAGTCAAATAAATTTCTCTTGCACCTGGTCAGAAAAAATACATCATTTTTTTTCCCCATGGCATCAGCCACAGACTGCAACACTGCTGCTTGGAAACTGGAATAGTGTATAGATAAAAGGAAGAGTTTCTCTCCAAAGATGCTCAGGATGGAACCTTTCAAATACATGTACTTTTTATGGTTAGATCATGTGGGTATTAAAGTAGTTCCTACCCTTGAATATATTTGCTGCTGTTCAATCCAGGTCTGGCATGGGCAGTCCTCTGTACACCATTAGTTCTCTAAAAATCCAGATCACTGGGTTTTCTATTGGTGCAGGAGGTTGGTGAGGGTTTACACTGTTGCACAAAATTAAAAAAAAAATTCAACTTTTAACACTAAAAGTGTAAAAGAAACAGAACAATTCTAGCCAGGTGGACTTTACAGATGAGGATCAACTAGGAAAAAACCCAGGTCATGTAATTGTTCTGCTGTGGTGCAGTTTATTTCCTTTCTGAGAACAGGGATGTGGGGAAATTCTTTGGCTCTGTCTTCTCTGACCATAAAATTAGATATTAGAGAGCATAGGCTATAGATGTGTTTGTACCCTGCAAAGATTTGTAGTTAATATTAGATGACTGTTTTTCCAAGTGGTAAACTGACAGTAACAAGGCTAACAATGAGTCTGTTAAATTGGCTGTTACTGTGGCTGTGACATGCTATTTTTATTAAGGGATTTCTAAAACCTGAACTAACTCTGCAAAGTACTAGGAAAGAAGGGATGAAAACCAACAATTTCCTTAGCTTTCTTGAAACAATCATTAAAATGCAGGGGATAAATAAACTCCTGCCTTCAGGCTAAAGAGTCTGGATTGTTGTCTGCTTGTGTTCTCTTTAAATCTGAAAGTAATTCTTCTACTTGAACTTCTATTTGATTTGATTAGTCATAGGGTTGAGGTTTCTTTTTTTGGTTGATTTTGTTTTAGTAAACTGCTGTAGAAATCTTTTCAAGCATGCTTGAGAGAGTCTTGGGATCAAATTCAGACTTTGTGTAAGTGGAAACTTTGCTCTGGGTCTGACCCTGGCCTATGCAGCAGCAGCATCTCTGCAAGTCACTGGAAGATGTTCATGTCATGCAAAACTATTTGGAGAGGTTTCCCCTCAAACTGTCTAGAGCACTCAAATGCAGAGGCCAATGTCCCCAGTGCACTGGTATCATTTACCAGAACTGCAATTTAGATGTCAAACAATTTCCTATGAAATATTCTTAATATTTAGGATGTCAGAAATAGTTATAAAATTTCTATGCTTAATAGTATTTCTATTCTTAATAATTAGGATATCAGAATTTGTGATAAATACCTGCCTGGCTGGAGAGAGAAGAAGCTGTTCTGGTGGCAGATGGGAATGGGTTGTTCATAACAGCACTTCCTGAGAACATGCGTGGTTTCTGCTTATCTTGTTCAGCCATGAGCTTCCTAAGGTATAAATGCTGATAGAAATTTTACTTGTTTTGGCTAGAAATACCATCATCCAGGATCATAAGCACGATAGGTAATTTTATAATTTGAAATCGTCATGATGAATTATCAACTCAGTGTAACAGAGTTAAGAAATGTTAATACGGTGTATTTTAGACTGACCTCACAAAGAAAATTTCTAGGGTAAGGGTCAAGAATGAAAACATATGTATTGTACCCGTATGGTACCCAGGCCAGGTCACACACACTGTATTTTTGTAAGTGTTCATGTGACTGCCCTAACATTGTATACATTTTAAAAAGGGATATCAGCTTGGTGACACAGCTGCTCACAAAGCAGTCCTTTGTTTTGCAGTTTCCCATCTAAGAATGAAGATTGCACTTTTTCACCTCTCTGTATGTGAAACTACTTTAGGAGGCATTCGCGTACCATTGTGGTAGAAGCTGTGGGATTACACAGATAGTAATTTCAGAAGACATTCTGGTTTATCAATAACATAAATGCACAGATTCATCCAGTTGGATTATTTTGGCTTCTGATGTGTCTGCAAATACTGTCACCTTAACTTCTTTTGCTATTCTGTCTTAAATTATGGAGAAAAATATTTTAAAAATACAATTAGCTTCTTATAATTTATCCCACTCATTTCATTATTCATTCTAATTAAAAGAATCCAGAAAAAGCAATTAGTCAAACATTAATGGCAAAAACTGCTCTGTCAGGATGGTTTTAGATATTGTGGATCTGCTCAGGAAGGAAGGGTGACCTCTGATGACAGCTCTCTGTCTCCTCCAGCAGTATAGTCTGTCATTCTATAGGCAGTGTAACGTGATGATTAACTTACTTTTACAGGGCAGTTGCACATGTATGTTAGTAAATGTGAAAAGGTTTATCTGCAACTTTCATTTTCTGTTGTGTTTTTTTTTAATTATTATTATTTTTTAAATAACATACTGCGGGCCTATAAGAAATGAAACGTCTCTTCAAGCTGATTGGGAAGGCAAATATGACCATTTGTTGTCTTGAATACAGAGTGAAAAACAAGCAAATATCCCTTGTTAATGTCTTCCTAAGCTGCTTAGTTTTGGTGTAACAGGGCTATATGGAAACTGATAGCAAACTGGAGCTGCCTGGGCCTGGTGGCCTGGGTCTTGCCTTCCATGCTTTGGTACAGTCTGATCTTCTGATACAGAACACAGAAGCAGCATCTCCCTTCTTTGACAGGAAAGACATTTGCAGTGCTTGCATAATTAACATGTGTTATAATCACAAAAATTTTAAATTAGTTTGAAACAGAGATAAGGCAGACGCTAACAGTGCCACACACGGACTCTGCGTTGGAGACCTTTCATTTCTTCTGGGACCTCAGTGTCCCCGCATCAACTCCCGGATTCCTATGAACATCACACTCAGCATCTTTGAGTGATATGTGAGACTTGCCAATACGATCCATCTCCACTAACAGAGCCCAGAGTACATTTTGACAAAATTTGGAGAATACTAATGAACTTATTTGATCTTGTTTGACCATTTGTTATTCCAATGATATTGTTCAACAGCTGTGAAAAATCATACGTGATTTTTTACATAAAGTTAGCATTTCCAAATTACCCTAGAGATTAATAACAGCCCAAAACTTATTGCAATCTCTTGATTACTCATTATTACTTCTTAATATATGAAGAATAAATATTTTACCAACAAAACTAATACAGGAAGTAGAAAATAGCTTTAGTTAATGATACATATTTATAGTTTACCTGAGACAAAGTCTTTTCATTCTTAGTTAGAAAAAATACTTTATTGGATGAAGTCATTTTTTCATCTTGTTCAAAAGCCTGTCTTCAACACTGACATATATATGAAGTAACCAGTAGTGGTAATTGTTAATGAAGGAACATTATCTTCTGGTAAAGTCCCTCTCCAGCCCAGCAATAATTTATGTTGGGGAGGAGAAAGTCTTTACCAGTCTGGGAGCTTAAACAACTCCATCTGAAGCCACTGGAAATATTTACAGTGAATTAAAAGATTATTTTACTGAGGCACTTAATTTATGCCCTAAAGCAGAAGGTTTGATAAGCCTTATAATAATTACTATGGTTATCAAAACTGCAGGTACTGGCCTCAAACATATAAATTTTTTATCTTTGCCTGCGTCTAAACAAATAACCTCTCATACTAAAAAATTGTCAGAGCACTTGTAGACTTTCATTAGCCTGGAAAAAAAAATGAAACCATCTCAAGGAAATTCATGTGTGGATATTCTCCTGGTTCTTCTAAAGCAAGTATAAAAATTTAACAAATGAACACATGCTTAGTACTTGTCATGCTCCCCAGGCTCATACACATAACCTAATTATTTTCTGAAAAGGGTTATTAAAAATAATTAAACTCATCTAAGAGGACCCTTATGACATCACAAGTGACTGGGTAAAGAGCACCACTTCTTAAATATTAACTGTTTTATGACAGCCCAACGACTTCAGCTAATACTTTGCTTACTTTTTTTTGTGCATATGCACCACTGAATCCTCCTCTGAATCTGTGGTAACAGGGATTGCATCGGAACTTCTCTGATAACAAGCTGTGCATGGAAGCTACAGTTGGAAATGGAAATTGCACAGTACGGCTGTTTAGTCAAAACAAGTAAATGTGTTCAAGAATAGTCCCTTTTCTAATGAAAATCTTTCTAGGTACAAAAGCTTGGCTTGGCTGCCCCTTTGTCTACAACTCCCAGTGTGTACAGGTGTCTCCAATTCAATTGCTTGGCACAGAATTTATTAATGATGGTTGGAAACTATTTTATTTGGAAGATGAAGAGTATCTCAAAAGCAGAGCACCAGCACGGATGAGCAGGAGAACGTAATGAAGTCACTAACAAAGGATTTGAAGTGCTTTGCCTGCTAAGTGTGCTACGTTGCAGATAAGAATATTCCTACTTTTCCTGGCCAAATCTAGAGGACTGTCTTGATTACAGAAATGTGTATTTATCGCTTTTTCTGGTTTTCTGCAGTGTTCACCTGGAGGTGGACCAAAGCAGTTGATGGCTAGTTTGGAGAAACCTGATTTTTTGATGTGTGTCCCTTCAGCTGCCCAAGACTGGGGGAGGACCCCACAGGCTACTCATTCAGGGTTTCTGGGCAGTGGTGTGGTGCAGAACAAAGAGCAGAAACCTAAATTTCAGATTGGTGAAGGAAGAAGCAAGGCAGTAGCTTAACACAGCACCTATTGAGAAGGGATTTTTAACAGCAGTTTTGGCTATTGGCACCTAAAGGCTACCTAGCTCCTACTTGAGACACCCAAGTCTCACTTCAGACCTGTGCCTAAATTTATTTTATATTTAGAAGCAAAATACGATGATTAAGTAAAACACGTGTTGCTGGCTCAGGCATCAATTACTTTAAACATCTGGTTACATCTTGTGTGTGCCTAAAGAAATCTCATTTGTACTCTGGTATTTTTCACTCTGCCTCCTCCATTAGAAGCAAAAGGCAGCCTAAACCTCAAAATTTAACCTGGAACTTTTTAGAAAAGGAAATTTGGATTTATTCCACTGGAATTAGGACAAAACCAGATATTGAGATCAGTTGGACTCCAAAACCAGCCAAAATTAGGGCGTGCTTAGAATGGTAGTTTTGGCTCAGGCAAGTTTCTTATCATGAATTATTCATGGAACTGGACTATTAAAAATATTCTAGTTTTTTCTTTAAGATGTGTAATTTTAAAGATGAAATTACAGAAACTTTCAGTGCTTACAAGTTCTCACTATCCCTCAGACAAAGTTTTTTCTTTTCTTTTAAAGCTTAAGTTCATTAAGTTTTTTGACATTCTAGTGGCTTTTAATGCTGCCCGAAAGGAAGCTGATGCTTCTGTAAGCTTTTATAGTGAGGTAAAATACACAGGACACGGAGCAAGAAATGGATAGGTTCTGATTTTAACCAAGTCCTAAAATGTATGAAGTCTTTGGGCTTGGCTAAAATGAAACTGGAAATATAGGATGGGATCTGGCCCTAATTTACATGATTTTAGGCACTTAAATTTGGCAGACAGCTTCCCTCTTGGAGGTTGGCAAATCTTTGCTCCTCTGCTGGCTACAAAGGGCACACAGGCACCCACTTCAGCCCTCACTTTCAGATAGCTGAGAGAGGCAGAATTCTGGTTAATTTACAGCAATAGCCCTTGAAACATTCCAGATAGTGACTTTATGACTTCCCAATTATTTTTTGATCTGCAAGCAAAGCAAAGTATCTAGAAATACATATGGAAGAAAACATGTTCTGTTCAAAGGCACGTTTCCTGTGTCAGATGCAATGCCAGCTCTGCAAAAGAGCATTTCCAGATTGATGTGTCAATGGTATAAACCTTAACTGGAAATTTGCATTCCTGACCTCATAGGTAAGAAGCCTCATGTCACTGCTGACCAGGCTGTGGAAATTTCATTCTGAGGAGGAGAAGAAGAACAAACATCATTGTGTTTTTCTTTAAAAAAAGAAAAATAAGGAAAAAAGAATTGAATATGCAGAGAAGACGATTTCTACAAGGTCTTATACTGACTCTGAGTACCTACAAAATTCTGTCCTGTATTTGGGAGAGCCCTGTGCTGAAGGAGGTACCTCATCCTTGTGCATGTAAACTCTATTTCCAGTCTTTTTTTACGCAAAGAGCCTGCTTTGTGAAAAGCAGTTGATCAGTGGTTAACTTTCTCATTATCTTTGAAAGAGAGCAGATCCGCTGAATTAAACTCAGACCTGCTGAGATAATCACATTGAACTGGAAGGGGGCTGTACCCTTAAAACCCCTCCTGCAGCTAAAGGAACAGCTCTTGAGTGAGATTGTGGTTGGCAACAAAAGTGGGGGGTTGCCCTTAGGAGACCAGGAGGGCCTTTAATTGTGGAGCAATTCCATTATGCCTCCATGGCCTGTAACTTACTTCTGCAGCATGCAACAGATGTGTACAATATTCCTCTGTAATAACACACTGTGTTGTGGGCTATTCACACATGCACAATATCAAGACATATCGTGGGTATCTGCAATCAGTGAGCAGATCATACCACTAATTTTGAGACTGCTCATCCACTCCGATGTTTTCATCAAACATTGTTTCTGAACTTGCCTTCTGGGAGGAGTTTTCCTTTCTTTCTGTTTTAGATCTCCATCTCTAGTAGCTTCGTTTAAGGATCATTTCACCAGAGGAAGAAGTATTAGGTTTCTGTGTAAGCTATTAGGAATTGGCTTTAGCTGAAGCTGTGAGAGGCATACGGAAAATATGGGTTGTGCAGGCTGACTGCAATGATTCCCTCATGGCAGTGAAGAGGTGATAACAACAGATAAAAAGTGGTCCAGAAACAATGAGCAATGAACTGGGAGGTGCCTTCAGAACTGGAGAGCAAACAGCTGCTCACTTAATTCACTGAACACATGTTTTTGTACCCATTTTCTATGCAAAGTAAACCAAATTATTAGCATAGGTCTCCAGCAAACTACCAAAAAGATCTGGAATACACCTTTCCAGGTGTGCCAGGTGAATTACACTTCTGCAGGGAATGAAATGGGGATAAAATGACCTCCTCTTCTCCTCCTCTAGTTGTGAAGGGCCAAGGAGTACACTGTGATATCTGAAATATGTTTCCACCGTCAACAGAAGTACGGGCATGAGATGTGAAAGCAGGAAACAGCACTCTCAAAACTGATGGGAACATGTGTGTATTTGTGTTTGGTTCTTCAGACGTTCCTCTGGAAAAATCATGCAAGACTCTTGCAAAACAAACAGGCTTGTTAGTTTAACTCAATATTCTCTCAGTTCTTGAAACTTCATGAATACCCAAGGGAGGAGGTCTGCTGTCCTGGCCACCCCGCTGGCACGGTCACACTCTGCCGTGGCAGGAGATCCCCCATCAATGCAGGCAGTGAAGGACAGCCTGCACCACCTTGACTTCTGAGGGCTTTTCTCACAAATTGCCCTCAGGGGATCCCCATGGCAGTAGCTGCACAGAAGCCACCAGTGCACTCCATTTTTATCAGCACTAAGGGCAAATTCCCTTGAAGGTTTGGGCTTGGCAGGGTGCCACTCATTGACTCAACACCACTGTTTCAGCATGTGGTTCTGATGCTGTTTCTTTACAGCACCTGTGTGGAAAGTGTACGTATTTTGCATTTTTTGCCTTTCTATTCCTTCACTTTTGGTCATATAAATCATTATTTTATACTTGTTGAGATTTTCAACTTCCATCGGTAATTGCAGTGGTATAATGAGATAATTGATAGCCAAAACTCTTTTGTTTTAACTCAAATTTATGGCCAGTTATCTACAGCTTCTCTCAGTTCCTTTTCAGTACAAATCCTTTTGCTTAGACTTGGGCCAAAAGTATTTTTTTTCTGGAAAGCATTGAAAGAAATAGTCCTGGCTTCCTCCTTTTAACAAAAGATAATTGGAAGTTATAGGATTTCTTGCTTTACCAAAAAGGTATCCAACCTTTTGTGAGGATTCCTTTTGATTTTGATGAACTTTGAAAGGATAATCTTTATTCAACTTCATTCATATCCAGTCATTGTTATTGTTTATATGAGATACTCACTT
This sequence comes from Rhinoptilus africanus, assembly GCA_013400135.1. Classification (NCBI taxonomy): domain Eukaryota; kingdom Metazoa; phylum Chordata; class Aves; order Charadriiformes; family Glareolidae; genus Rhinoptilus; species Rhinoptilus africanus. The sequence goes on from VXBO01003377.1 coordinate 1,360,055, forward strand.
GCTTGGTCAGCTCCAAAAGTGATTATTGTGAGGAAAGGCATTTGTGGAACATACTTACACATTAACTTATTTCTTTTGGTTACAAGGAAATGTTTCAAAAATACTGGAGCTTTCTTGATTTTATTTTTTTTTACTTTTCTCCCCTCCTATATTTTCTTTTTGGAAAAACACCCCACAAACCAAACAACAGTATTTTAAATTTTTTCAATTTTGCTACATTAGAGGAAAACTTGAGAGGAGGGAGGATGGGGCAGGAATTTCCACTTCATACAGAAAGATACTTCTTTACAAATCAAATCCTAATTTGGCTTCAGCCCCTGCAGAAACCTTGACCAAAGTCCCATATGAAATATTTGGATCAGATTTTAAAATTCCCCCTAAGAATATAGCTTTTACACATCAATACTCAGGTTTCAAGAAACATCACTTTGTCTACTTCGTTTCAAAACAGAAAGTTGTATGTGGACACCTGGAAAATATTATTTCCTAAATGACACAGAACTGGAACAAACTTATCATTCTCTACTTAGGGAACTTCTTTTTGTCCTAAGTAAGTGGACAACATCTGTGTGATGAAAAAACTTAATAATTCCAAAATAAATCAGCAGAATAAGAGGGGAGATTAGAACAATAGCTAACAAGACAGCTGAAACCTTACAAATTATATTTTTTTAATGTTCTGTAATGTTTCTCTCTTTCACTCCTGACATATACTATTGCCTGCTGTCATTGCTAACCACCTTGTGTCTTTTTTGGATTGTGAAGTAAGTAGGACTGGGACCTGTCTTTAAAATTTTGCAGGCTGCCATGGACGCGAGTGGTTGTGTATAGATATGGCAATGTATTTATGGCTGCTTATACCTTCACTGTCATTAATATGGAACACCCTGGCTATCTGCATATAGCCTGTGACTTAAAAAGCACAGCATCTAACAATAGTAACAGCCAAGGAAATTAAACCCTATTCACTAACCTGTCAGGACGAAGTTTGGCAGCTGAACAAATCCAGTCCCATCGAGTAGATATATTTGTACACCCATAGCACTTATTAAAATATTAAACAATTAAAAAAGTATCCATAAAACTATAATTTTTCTATATATGTATTATCCATTCCTTTGAGTGAAAGTACAAACTGTGAAATTTCAGGTCATGAACAAAAAAGCCAGTAGTGGTAAATACACAAAACTGAACTACAAGGCCTGGGAATGTAAGCTAATAAATGAATAATAAACCAGCCAGACAGATAAGAAGGGCTTTTTCTCAGAGCTCTGCGAGTCACACAACTTAATCTTTGTAAGGGAGGGAAGTGTTGCAAATGCTGCCTAATATTTTTCTGAAGCTCATGTCCTCTGCAAAAAAACCTAGTAACCATGCTGGAATGATTAGAGTGATTGTACCATGAAATGGCTTGGATTTGCTCATCTGGCTTCAAGTTCAGAGGAATGACCAACAAGCTGACTTATGTTCTTAACAGTGTAGACCCAGAAGGGTTCGAGCAGATGTTGCAGGCTTACTCCAGGCAAATACATGAAGTTTTGTGGTTTCTCTTAAGTGTTTGCTAATATCTACCACATTGCAAAGTCAAATGTCCTTTCTCAACAGAGCTGACTATTCATAATACAATACAGATGATTTAATCTGTGGTTAGGACTTTCCATTTCTACTAGAGCTGTGTAAAGTCTGAACTGTTCAAACCTACATTACATTGACATACAAAACAAAAAAAAGGCCAAAAATCTCAATCAATTCCAAACCCTCAAACTCTAACGGTTCACACCTCTGCAGTTGGGTTATGTTGTGATGCTGTGTATGACCCTGCGCATGTCTGTGTGCTACTATGACATTGCTCCTTCAAGGCCATAAATGAATGAAGAGGTTTTTTAGAAAAGTTTTTGAAGCAATTAGAGGTGAGTATATTTTCAGCACAAGAGGAGCCAGGACCTCGACTGTATTTGATTCTGTCGCATCAAAATAATTGTTCATATTCCTCTCTTATTTGTGACTGGCTTACACAAAAAATAAATGCTAATTTTTCATGTTGATAATATTATTTGAAATTCACTAGCAGGTAAAATAGTTTTAATGTTATCATTATTTCTTTCAAAACTAATTCTCTTTGCAGACTTGGCCACATCAAAATCCTGAAGACATTTGTGTTGTTTGGTTTTGGATTGTTTTTTTCCCAGAAAAGGGTTTTATTCCAAAACCATGAAGTTCCTGAAAAACTCAAATGAATCCCTTTGAGTTTGGCAAGTACTTTTGGACAAAAGTATTGGGTGATAGAAGATTTAGAAAACCCTAAACAATTTGTTTTGACATCTTTAAACAAAGACATTTAATTGGTTTTGCTTGAAAAACTGTTTTCATTAATAAATGAAGACAGCAGCCTGAGAGATGAGAGGCTCACAAACAATACACTTTGTGTCAGAAGAAATACCTCTGCTGACAAAAAATGTATTCTGAGTTTTAGTTGGTTTAGCAAAGCAAACAATGGGTTTCAGTTGACTGGTTTTCTTTTTTATTCAGTTTTTGGTTTTCTTTTTTATTTTTTCTTGGTTTTAACAGAGAACCAAAAAAAAAAAAAATCAATTTCATACATAGCACTACTCCCAAGTAACTCCCAGAACAAGACAGAATGAAATAAAGTTTATATCTTGGTTGAAACGCTGGCCCCTTTGAAATCAATGGCAGGATTCCCATTAATTTCACCGGGGTCAGGCTTTCACCTTCATCTCTAACTTACAGCTCAGTTTTCCTTCATTATACATTGCAGAAGTGAAGAAGGCTTCTTTCTGGTCAAATCATTGCTAGTGAATCTGTCCCAAGAGAAACACGCAATACTCACGTCTCCTTTCTGTCCTAAAAGAACACTGGAAAAAGCACATTTCTCCAACTTTTATAATGTATATGGGCGTTTTCAAATGTATCTTAATGTCTTTGTCTATAGTAAACCCTGTTTAAGATGTTAATAATTTTTGACAAGCACTTCCCTTGTGTCTGGATTTTGAAAGGAAAACCTAGAGCATAAAATGGCCTTGTTCTAGTCATGCAGTGGATTGAAACCAGCAGAAGCTGATAACAAACAGCTTTTCTCAAAATGTAAGTTCAGTTTTCTTTCCCATGGATTTCTACTTTGCCTTTTGCTGCAAGCTGGCAAAGCTTTTTAAAAAGACAGAACAAAAATTAAACTCAGAAGTCTCCCCTAAATACTAATGCATTGTCCAACTATATATATATATTTTTAATAATCTGTACTTTCTCTCTGACATCCAAACAGAAAGGAAAGAAATTGTATCTTGCAAAAAAAGTCTTAAGGGAGCTTTGTTTTGAGCATGGAGCAAAATAGAGGACTCCCAAAGGGGAAGTCTGCACCCTGGAGGGTCAGAGCAGCTATTTCCCATTCCAGGGCAGCCCAGCACCACACATCTCCAGTTCCTTCTATTTATGGAGTCAATGGCAAGTCACAGAAAATATACACTTTCCACCCATGTATGAGAATAAAGCACCATTAGTTCAATCCCTGGAGTTTTTTTTACATGTACCTTCAAGGCTGTAGCCTATCTGAAAGCTTTTGAAAATTCAGATATTTTTGTGAAAGTGTTGGGGACGAATTAAGTTTCCTAGGGGGAAGAAGTCATTGTATATCAGCAAGCCATCATGGCTGAGCATGTGCTTTTCACAGAATCACAGAATCATAGGGTTGGAAGGGACCTTAGTAGATCATCTAGTCCAACCCCCCTGCCAGAGCAGGGCCACCTTAGGGCAGGTTGCACAGGAACGCGTCCAGGCGGGTTTNACCTAATTCCCTTAGTCTATCTTCATAGGAGAGGTGTTCCAGTCCCCTAATCATCTTTGTAGCCCTTTGTTACTGGAACTTGACTTTGTAGTCAAGTAGTCCTTTGTCGACTTTGTAGTCCTTTGACTTTACTTTGTAGTCCTTTTTGTTACTGGAACTTGACTGTGTGTCTATGTCATAGAATCATAGGGTTGGAAGGGACCTTAGTAGATCATCTAGTCCAACCCCCCTGCCAGAGCAGGGCCACCTTAGAGCAGGTTGCACAGGAACGCGTCCAGGCGGGTTTGGAATGTCTCCATAGACAGAGACTCCACCACCTCCCTGGGCAGCCTGTTCCAGTGCTCTGCCACTCTCAAGGTAAAGAAGTTCCTCCTCATGTTTAGGTGGAACTTCCTGTGCTCAAGTTTGTGCCCATTACCTCTTGTCCTGTCACTGGGCACCACTGAAATGGAATGTCCTTGGATGCCTAAAAATGTTACTGTTGTGTGTCTTATCTTACAAAATAAATTGTTGAGGGAAAGTAAAACACTTCAAATTCACCTCATTAAGAAAGGGCATCTCCAATGTGGAAGGTATATCTGAGAGAGTTGCTCTCGTGGAGAGCTAGTGTGGTCAACAGGGGCAGAGTGGGATTTATCTCATCCTAACCTAAACACCTGCAAACGGCATGGCATACCATCCTAATCCGCAGTGACAACGCTGATGATGGTCATTGATAGTCATGAAAGCTGAGACTCCTTGCACTCAACTGGACACCTACCTCCAGGTACCCTCTTAACTTGGGGAAGATTTTCTTCACTTTCATTTTGTCTGCTGGTGTTCTGCAAGGTAAAACTTAAATTAGGTCTAGGCATTCATTTTGTTTTGAACATGTTATCCATATAATCACGGATCTCATCAATTTTCTCCTGCTGTTATATGTAAATTGTTCAGGTCTTGTCTGTGTTGAATTTGTTTTTCATTTACTCATTGTAATATGCGTTTATGTATTTAAGTAAAATCTCTTGCTGCTTCTGACTGGAGACTCCCCAGGGAGGCAAAGCTGATAACAGCTCTCACCTTAAATCAAATTAAGAACATAAGTTTCTAACACATTTTTAAAAAAACAAGCAAATAATAAAAAAAAACAACAACCCAAATCTGTGAAGAGGAGTTGAAATTCTAACTTCATGTTGAATGACAAAGATCATGAATTGATTAATGAAACTACAAGGATCATGTTCAGGCATTGTGCTATAAATGCTAAGAGGACACAAGACGTCCTACAATGAGAGAGAAAACTGTTACAGGACTGAGCAAAACATTTCTTTAATATGCCTTATTAAAGGAACAATTTTAGCTTTGCTAGAAGTCACAAATTTAGAAGTATATATATCTCCTCTACCGCATATTTCCTCCTCCCTTCCTGCTGGACCAGCCTATCTCTTCTTCCCATTTTCTGCTGCAGCAGTGGCCAGACTTTTCTTTTTCACTTGCTCTGGCAGCTGCAGTCCCACCCTCGTCTCGGCACTGAGCACACAGTGATTACATATGTCTATTGCAAATGATCATTTTCCCTTCTGCCTCCCAGCTACAAATTCCCATCACAGTATACCCCTCTTTAAATCTCTTCTTTATTGAGTTTCATCAGCAGAAGGCCATTGTTAATACATCTGTTTGAAATAAAAAATAATTTCCCTGTGTCTGCCACCTCCTCTCCACTATGGAGTCTCACCCAATCCCAGGTTCCAGCCATGATTAACCGGCACACATGTGGTTCAAATAAAAGCTATCTTCTCTTCACACACACTCCCTCCCTCTCCCAGCTGTAGACTTCCCTACTGCGTTATCCTCATTTGTAGCTCTTCTGCCTTGTTTTCAGCCATGCTCTCTCATCGGTGTCTTCCCTGTTCTTAATATTTGCTTATGGATGCGTTTAGCATCTTTCTTTCGAAGAAGTTCTGAAAAAAAAAATAAATAAATAAATATTACAGCCTTAATTTTAAATCTTAAGTCTGCAAAGCTGGAGAAATTTGCCTCATACTCCAGAGGGGGAACAGCAGGCTTGGGAATGGCACCTGGAAGCAGGTTTTTAACTGATGTAAACTGGAGCCCAAAACCAAGATCTTTGGGCTAATGGGCATGGATTGTTCTTCCTCCCTTTTCAAAGATTTCACTCTTTCTGAAGATGGGTGTCTTTGGCCTGTGGTGTGTGTTAGACTTGTGGTGTGTTTGGGAGCGGTGGGTTTCAGACCTACAGGCACGGCGTACCCCAGGGGACAGCGGCTGTACCCCAGAGAAGCTGTCTGACCCCTTTATGCTGGTGCAGGCTGGTGCCCATCCCACAGTAAAGCAGGGCTGGATGTAAATAAGACTAACTAGACAGGCAATTTAGCTCAGGTTTTGCTTTTTTTAAATCCTTCCCTCTTCTAGTCCACTTCTTTCTCTTCTAATGCTTCATCATACATGCAAAAGGAAACTGTTCATTGAATATAACATCAAAAGCAAGACCTTCAGCTTCAGGCAACTGCCAGCCAGTGAGTGGTGCCTTCAGTTCATGGGAACAGAGTCATCTCCTGCCCTTGGCCTCTGGGATATGTCATGCTTGGTCTGTGACAGTCGAGAGAGTTTAGGGAGACCTGCTGGCTAAAATTAAATAGACCAGTGCTGGCACAGCCCAAAGGAAGGAAGGACAAATGTCTAAATACCAGTCCAAAAGTGGGTAATGAAGGTTTATGTGCTGAGTGGGGCCTCTCTTAGATGGTCTAGGAAGGAGAGCAGAGACCAGTTGTTGCATCCCTCTGTCACAGCCACAAAATATTGCTCTCTTGGCCCTGGCCTCTTGAATGCCTCATTCCTTGTTTGTTTTAAAGTAAGACTGTGATTTTGAGTAGCTGAAGACATCCTTTCAGCTATGCCTCTCATTCAATGGCCAGAGATAGTCTTAAATTTGCAGAAGATCAGGGCATGGGCCCATCCTTCCTCCCATCTGCACAGCAGATGGCTTGTGCCTGTCCCTAGTTTAACCCAGTGGGGCTCTGGGTAATTACCCTGGCTGCTCGTGCCTGTTACGACAATTATTCACACCCAAAGTATATTTCAGTCTACTCAGCAAAACCTCTCAACACTGAACTACTTTCCCTTCTTTTGGCTGTGCTGCTATTAACACAACCAGAACATGACAGTGCGGACAGTCCTTACGCTTCCCCGTGTTTATATTGTATCCCATAGCTGGTAGAGCCAACCCCAGCTACTTAAAAATTGTGACTTGTCCTCCAAAGCACTCCCAACACAAAAGAATCAATTAGGAAACAGTTGTGCTTGTTTATCTGACTTCTTTTTTTCTTGAATCAAGATTTTCAGCTTTCCTCTGTGACTGTAGTGTCTAGAAATGTAAATATTTTTTCTTCCTTTCGTAAATTAAAGCTAGAATTCCATTTTAATTTCTTGTTTTGGGAAGGTGGTGCTTTAGGAAGGAAACACACCCATTGTCATGAGTCTCACTAAGTACTTAGAAGAGTTGGGAACATATTACAAGACTTAATGGGTTGTTTACAAAGGAAAAATTGCATATGTACCAGATAGCATTCCACCAAAAGTATAAATTTGCTGGTCATTTTTGTCACTTGCTAAATGTCCCTTCCTAAATGCCAGCGAAAAAACAACGAAGAAATCCATACAGACCTTGGTGTTGTTGATTTCTGAAACATTATTTTGAATAAAAATATCTACAGTATTGACAAGTGGTTTATGTCTTAAGTAATTTCTCTATTGTGAAATAGGCGTATTTAATTTTTAAATTATTTCCCACAACAGACAAAGGTTTGTAGAGGGGACAGTTAACATGCAGTAGACAGTCAGGAAGTACAGTATCAGAAGAAGATCTTTCTGACTATATTGGTACAAATGTATGTGGCCTTCTTGATTTTGCTTTTATTGTTCTATGAACTTTGTGGTTCACAAACTAACAAGAATTAAAATATTCAAATATTAAAGCCTTGAATCTAGAGACAATTTATCTGACCTCACAAAAAAATGGAGTAACTCAGAAAATCTGTCCAGAAATTTCAGTAACACTTCTTCAAAAGATTGCCCTGATCCTCTGCAAAAGTATAGTAGCACAGATATTTTGCAATGGTGAAGTCCCAGACCTGAATTAAGAGAACCTTTGAACGAAGATTCATAATTTTCTGGTTAAGCCTCCAAGCCAAAAGGACACAAAGGTGTTATACTAAATGTTGGAGATTGTATAGATTTTCATAGACAGCTTCTGTATCCAATGTTTGATTTCTGCAAACATAATAAACCATAAAGTGAAAGAACATAGAAGATTTTGAATACTACAAAATCCCTTAATTGGAGAAGTTCAAAACAGATAATTAACCTGGTTTTCATATAAAGCTGCAGTTGCCAGCCTATGACATATTGGCCATTTGTTTCCTGTATGACCATCTTGAAATTGCTTGTCACCAAGAAATAGAAAAGTTAAAGCAAGGCTGTAGGGAGGGTAAGGTGTGATGCACATGCTCAGCCCAGACCTCTCAAATTGTTTTACTGAAAGCCTGAGATGATCCCAGTTAGCAGTGATAAATGTCTGGCACCATTAGCACATGTGAACTGGTGTAGACTGTGAGTCTACAGAAATGGAAACAGAAGTTGTCTTTATGGCAATGACTTGAAAAAGAGAAAATAGGAGCAATAGTCAGCTCCCTCCCTCTTTCAAGACAGGAGAAACGTGCTGTTGGGAAGGCAGAACTTCCATAAATGATTATTATAAAGAAAGAGTATCTTAAATGTGGGACCTAACTTGAACACTTCTTAGGCTGGCTCTGTCCCTATGGCCCAAACCAAACTGTCTACATGTAAACCATATTTGCCTGAAGCAGAAAAACTTGATTTACCTCTTTCCCTCCTCCACACCCTCCTGCTCAATTGACCAAAAATGCCAAAGGTGTTTCCAAGGGCACATTATGATGGAAGAGAGACCAAATCAAAACCTGAGATTTTATTGTTGTTGTTATTACTTCTGCTAAAAGGGATTAGACAAAAAAAATGATAAGTGGTCTCTGACGAGTTTAAAACAGACAATCCACTCCTGGATAAATTGAGATTTTCTGGGTGTTGGCCAAGATGGGTAGTTTAATCTTAGGTGCAAACTAATAATAAAGGCCAAGTTAATACTGTCTTTTCCCTTTGCTACTGTAAAGTAGGGGAAAATGTAATTTTCCTTTTCTGACTTGTTTTCTGTAGATTCTTGAAGTTCTTTGCATGTGCAAAGCACATGTATCTTGCTCTAATGTACAATTCTCTCACACAATTTTGAAGGGCATTCAGCCCCAGTAATGGCTCTTGGCTCACTGTTCATCCATCCTTCCAGGGCCAGGGATGTAGGCAGAAGGCTCTGCAGACAGCAACACAGGACCCTACCCTCCTGGCCCTGCAAAGTTAGGGATAACACCAATGTAAACACATGAGCTTGCTGAACTGCGACTTTAGAGGGAAATGTGATTGGAAATGTTACGCTTCCACGCAAAACGCATATTCGTCTGCAAATGCATGTGTGCGCATTTCCTCACCTCTGCCTCTGAAACCAGCACCCTTGACTGAGCTCAGAACTCTCTTTACAACACTATAGAAAAGAAAATTGTGGGTTTGGCTCGTTTGTTGTTCAAAGAATTGTTAACTGAGTTGCAGCTGCAAGACCAAATACTTTTCTGACTTGTACCTCTGCAAGAACAGAAGGCTTCTTGGGATCTGATCAAAAGGCAAGAAAGCAAAGAAAGACTTGCAGAAGTTAGAATTTGCCTCCAACCATCTTTTATTTTTTACTGCTGGAAGTGACACATCAGCAGGAACCAAAAATAATACGAACATACAGTCTGACCTTCAAACCCCAGCAGAATTTGCAGGCCTGACGGTAGAAGTGCTTTATCTCAAATCACTGCTCATAACAGGCCCTCGATGGTTCTGCAGTAGAATTATGAGAAGTAAATATGTGCACTCACGCACATGTGTGCACCATGTAGGATGTGCGCTACAGGCTTTGCATAATCAGCAAACATTTGGCAGCTATCAACCATCAACAGCTTCCTCTTCACAAGCCTAATGACGGCCTTGTCTTTTGTACTCCAACCATAATTGTTAATGTATTTAAAGAGCTATGCTTTTAAACTCAAAGGCATGCATATTTTCATATTGAGCTCTATATTTGATTCCTCTCCAGTTAGTCCACATATATGCAGCTGGTTTCATGGCTGGATTCTCTGCTCTGCAGTGAAATGGAAATATTTTACAGATTTTTTCTCACAGTTGAGCTGTTCATGTGTGTCCTTCAAAATGTGTGCTTCTCTGTCTGGATCTGCTGATAACTAATGAGGGTTGAAGAGTTGCTGAAGCTGCCTTTCTGCAACTGGAATTCAACTACCAGTCTTTCTTTTTCTTTGAATTAGTACTTTGCTGTCAATTTTTCATAATATTGACCAGTGATTCAAAAATTAGCTGTGGGGACAGACACACAGTCAGAATATGATCAGGTAAGTCTTGCTCCTTTGTGAGACTGGACTAAAATGGCATGATATCTCAGTATGCTATGTGCTTCCTACATGGGAGCAGCTATTCTACACTCTCTGCACCAGGATCATTCAAGATATGTGCAGATAGCTGTTAACAACACAACCACGTGGAGGGAACATTTATGCAGTACAGTGTGGGGTTGCCCTATTCTGACAAGTCTTGTTGCTATTTGGCTGTGCAATAGATCCATTTTACCAGTTTCAAGTCTTCTGTGGTCAAAAGCTAGGCAACTCTTACTCAAACGTGTTACAAGATGTCTTTGTGCCATTTCACATCCAGAAGATTTAATGAGTCTTAGAAATCACTTCACCTTTCTCAATCTGTTTAGAAGTTAGATTTCTAATCCAAACTAATCATCAAGTTTACTCTGTAGTCACTAAATAAATAATTCTAGAAGTGTCACTCCTCCTAAGAGAAGCAAGTAGTGCTATGAGCATACAGTGGTACATTTTCAGATTGGTCAGTTCCATCTCCAGTGCTTAGGGACATGGTTTAGAAGGGGTTTTTGTCAGGGCAGGTTAATGGTTGGACTTGATGATCTTAAAGGTCCCTTCCAACTTCACCAATTCTATGATTCTATGATTCTATCTCTGTCTCACAACTGGCTGAAAAGGAAACCTAGATAGGCAGAATTAGCTGAGATTAATTCTGCACCTTGTTGACTTCACTGGGAATTGCTCACAACCTCTAGGGGCAAAGATCTGCCCCAGATAACTATCCACAATGTTGAACTGCTTGGTGTTTGTATGATGCAGATATGTTACTGCTAGAGGCTATGATATGACCATGGCAAATTCCTCTCTATTAGTGAGACAAATGGGGTTTTAAAATAGAGAGAAACCAAATATTCTTTTCATGTTGTCTAGCCATTTGTCTTCCCATCAGGGTTTATAGTGTTGCTTCATTGCTGCAGTCACAGAGGCTTCCTTTGGTCTTTGCTGCTGCTCTCCAACTCATTAGCAGAGGTGGGCCAATAGCATCATCTTAACAGCAGGAACTAGTGTGTCAAAACTGATCTTGCCTTATTTCTCGGCATGTTACTATGCACTGACGGGTGACAAACTGCATAGAAAATATGGTCTCAATGTTCCATGAAAATAATTGCTGAAATATTTGACAAGCTTCAGTCAAACCAAGCTGTTTTCTTCAATTTGAAGCCAACTTGCCAAGCAATCTTTCAACACTTTGTGGTATTTTATGTAGGATTCTTCAGTGTAAGAAAGTGTAAAGTTCAGTGTTAAGCTGTACCAGTCCTCTCTGCTGTGTTGCTGTAACAACGCGCAATGTTAAACTTCTCAGCTTTTCACTCATTCATCAGAGTGTAGTGTAGGTATAGATATGCCAGGTATAAGGCAGTGCCAGAGTAGTGTACTTTGCATATATTTATCATGCACGATTTACTGCCTAACCTGTACACCAGTCGTTCATTTTTTGACAAATACTTTCAAACTACTGTAATGGTTTAGGTTTTGCTCATATTTTTCTGAACAGTTTGCTTGTGTCTTGAAACAATGTGAGAAATTTCCAAACATTCCTAAGAGCACAAACCAAAGGTCACAGCTACAGTGAGCAGGATGAGCTATTGTTGTGTTCAGTTGATTAAAAGTAGGGTTCATGTCTCTCTCCCGCCTATTACTGCAAAATTTGCAGGCTTCCAGGATCTCAGCCTACCTGCCCTGCAGGCAGTCCCCAAATCCCTTGTGTCCCCCACACTCTCTCATTTCCCCTTTCTTCACATTTCTACCCTTTTGTCCCATGTGATACCCCAGCAGCCCCTTCCCACCACAGTCCCAGAGGTTTCCTGATGCCAATTCCCTACCTTTTCCGAAGGTAGCCATCCTTTTCTAGAGGAAAAAAATCATAATGTTTTATGTGGTACAGCTGTTCCTAGCGAATAAACCGGGTGTCTAGCCCCCACTCTTCTCCTTAGGGAGAGCACACAGATGTAACAATTGAGTCTAAGGGAAACAGGGTTACACCAATAGTTTGTACCTTCACAAATAACCCAGGGCTAGAAAAAAGAGAGCTTGGGCTTTCTGGCACATCACTGCATCACTCCTCTGGGCCTCACAGGACCTCACAGGATACAAGCTAAAAGAATTTCTATGAAAAAATTGTGTCTCATAAGGGAAAATAATCCCCTTTCACTGCCCACCTCTAAAGTTATAATTTTCTCTCTCGCAGAATTTTGTGCTGTGATGTTGTCATCAATTCTCTAGTTCTCCAAAATGAGGTGAAAAGAATTACCAGCACAGCTGTAAAAATCTAAGATTTCTGAATTTGCTTCTTAATATTGCTCATGCTTTCAAAACACACCCATGCTATGTTTTATTAGCTTGAATTTAGAAATAGCAGATGGCTTGCTCTCAGACTCATCCCTTGCAAACCAGGCAACCCTCCAGCACCCAAACTAGCAAGCTCCCTAAATCCTGACCATAGTTGCACAGATAGGATAAGGTGGCCATGTCACACCGAGCAGAGCGGTATGAAGATCTTGTTGGGCTTTGCAATTTGCCTGTACCCAGATGTTTCTTACCCTTTATTCAGTCTTGCTTTGGGGGTGTGGAGCGGGGGATAGTGGTGGTGTTAAGCGTTATTCTTTTTGATCCGTTTGTACAGCATCTGTCATTGCATGGCCCAGAGCTGCAACTGAGGAGCAACTCCATTGTGTGGCTGAACAGAAATTGGGTTAGAAATCCAGAAATCCAAATCCCTTTGAGCTCTTTTCTGTGCAGTAAGTTGTCACTAAATGGTTATGAGCTATGCTTTTTTTTTGACATGGGTTTGAGTAGGACAGGACAAGAGGTTTGATGATGCTGAGACAAAGCCCATGACTGCATGTTTGTCTACCACTGGTTTTGTCCATGCACACTTAGAGCCTGTCTCCCTCCTCCACTCCTCTAGTATGCAAGACTAACAGGAGCAAAACTGAAGCATGTAGTTAATCGTTTATCTACTGTATGATAAAATAGTCACATTTCAGCGTACTGCAGAAATGCATTTGTTGGCTCACACGAGAGTCAGAGGGAAGCTGCCACCACAGGAGATATTCCTGTCTTACATTACCACCACTGTGAGCACTCTCCCCATCACCATTCACAAGTCTCACCAGCAACTCTTGAATTATTTTAATCTCTCCACGAGACTTGAGGAAGCCCTAACGCTTCCATATTTTCACAAAACTTAAGTGCATTGTTCTGCTGTTAGAAATTAGTCTGCTGCTACTAACCAATCCAGAGATCATACAGAATAAACACTGTTTATTAATTTCAGTGGTGTTTTCGAACACCAAGTCCTAAATCGTGGTGTTCAGTCCTGAGGTCTCAGATGCTATGTATTGTTTCTGAGATGTGAAATTACACTTATTAGCTGCTATGGAAACTCTTAAATGAAACTGTTGTGATCAATAATGCAGAAGAGCTTGCAATTTGTCAATAGGTAACATGGAAGGTGAAATGCACGGGTAGGAAAGGAGTTACATATTCCTATAACACAGTCCTAAAAAGTTTTTAAAGTCATGACAAGTGCTAACCATGAAAGCCAAGAGCACAAGTCCTGAACTTCTAGCTTGTTACTACATTAGGCACCTCTGAACATGTGCTAATTGCTCTCATATTAGTTCTGCAGCTAAAGGGATGTATTTTGTAGTCCTTGCTCAAGAATAACAGCCATTAAGTGCACATGGGCCCAATGGTCTTCCAAAACACATTTAGAAATGATGAAGAATAAACCCTTGCAGAGCAGTTATTTCTACCCGTGGAGTAGCCTGGAAACAGAAGATGTTTTTCTTTATATGAAGCTATGATTAATGTAAAACTGAGGAACAGACTAATATAAAAACAGGATGCAAAGCCTATTAAAAGTGGAGGCTGTAGAAGGCAGAAAGCATCCATGTGATGCAATGGGGAAGAGGAACAAACTATTATATTCAAAGAACACAAAAATGACCCATTCATGTGTACTTGCCACAGCAGGGAACCTTTTGCTTTCTAGTGGAGGCTAGAAATAACAGCTTTCAGACCACTGAAGCACCAGTGGGAACCCTTACAGACCTCAGTGAAATGCCTCCACAGACAAGGAGGAAACATTACTGTGTTTAATATATCCATGAGGTGCTGATACTGATGCTGCATTGAGAGCAGAGATGGAGCACCATAGATTTGCTTTCCAAACACAAATGTTTTGGTGTATATTTTACCGAAGTATCGTTAAGCAAGTTAGCAAAAATTTGGGCCAAAAATGAAAAGGTTGCCTTTTGGAGTATAGAGCTGCAGTGGTTGGCCTGAGGGTAGTTGAAAGGACTATATCCTAAGTAAGAAACAGCTGTGAGACAAGATGCTCATCAGTCATGTCTGATATCAAAGTTGGCTCATGGGTAAATAGAAGCCTAGATCAGAAATTATACTAATTTATGGCCAGATTGTTCTTTATCTACTGTGTTTTGCAATGGGGTGTGAACACTTTGGCTTCACAGAGGAAGCTGAAAGGCAGAGACACTGCATGGGTTGCAGGTTGTGTCCCTGCTGCAAATGTGTGGGGGTGCCATGAAGAATCTGAGCAGAATTACTGAGCCTGAAGCATCAGCAAGGTGCCGACAGGCTGTACCTTCTACACACAGAAGGTGGTGACAAACGCCAGGACATTTTCTTCCTTCTCTTTCTCCTTCAGGAACAGAAGGTATTTTTGGGATTGTGTGAGGGAGATAGCTGACTGTGCCAGCACTGCACACAGCTGTACCTGCACAGCCGGGAGGACGGTGAGCTGCAGCGTGGGTGTTTGCAAAGGTGTTGCTTGTGAGGCCAAAACCTCTTCATCAGCTTTTCCAGCTCTGTCTTATCTAGTAAAACTGCACTCAGGTGCCAGTCATCTCTTTTGGACCTTATTCTGCAAGGCACGGAGCATCCTTCATGCCAGCTGGCATCCTTGAAGATAGGACTTGGAAGGTTACTAGTGTCCAAATGAGAAAATGTAGACACAGTATGAGATCAGTGTGCTACAGCTAAGCTGCTCATTGACTTATCATCTGACCTTGTTGTGCCTCAGTTTCTCCTTCTTTGTCCAGGGCATGAAGACTGTTTCCTGCTATGTCTCTGTACAATACGGTCCTTGGTTACAGGAAAAAATATTTATTGAAAAGGATTAATGTTGTAAATTGTGGTGAAAAATGCCAGAGGATATAGAAATAATTTGCAAGGCAGCATCTAGACAGACTGGTGTATAGACTCATCTTAAGCTTATCTGGACATATAACTGGACAGGAGTCTATTAAGAACACCCCAATATTTCTCAGGTAGAAAGCATACAGGCTTAGGGGAAAAAGAATTTCCAAAAAATCCCAACCAAACCTCCTAGAAAATCAACAATAAAAAAGGGGAATAAAATATTTCAGAGTCTTCAGCAGTTTTGTGTCCTGGCAAAATGCAGATGTTTGATGAACTGGATGTTAAACAGAAAATTTGTGTAGCTGGAGTGGGGGCTGAGAGGGAGTAGGAGAGATATGGAACCAGTTCCTCCTCACCTCGGTTTATCTCCTCAGCCCCAGAAGACTCTTTTTGATGCATTTTGTCTTATATCATTTTATACAACACAAATCAACGAGGAATGAGACAGACATGTGGACCTAGAAGTCTATTCATTTAATCATCCCCTGGACACAGTCCCAGGCTGTGAACCAAATGGGATAAGTACAAGGAATACGAACACTGCTGAGCATATCTGTTCAAAAATTAAGTCTTTGTCTGTAGGTTGCTAATGTAAACAGGGTGGACTCAAGGAGAAAGAAATAATCACCACTTGCAAATGGTTCAGAGAAGGTCTGTTGTGTACAATCCCCCCAAAGATTAATTTTGTTGGAGTAGTTGGTGTCTGTCTACTGAGCTCTGAGAGTGAATGAGCAGCCTTGTTTGGACATGTATTTACTTTTATTTATAGGTAGCTAGATCATCTTGTTTGATTCATGGCTGTAATTCTGTCAAGTTGAAAAGAAGTAAAGATATTTTTAGACTGTGGGATTTTTTTTCCCCAGCATGAAGTGGCTCTGACTAATAGATCTTCTTTTTGTATTTTAAATGCAGCTGTGAACTCCCTTGGTTAAGTCTACCAAATACATTTGCCCTGGAGAGTGATGGCATAAACCAGAGGTGCTGCAAGGTCTGAAGTGCGTCATGAAGAGCACACAGCTTAATGAAGGTGCCAAATTTTCTGGAAATAGATTGGAAGGTGACAAATTTTCTGCCAAATAGACTGGAAGTGCTATCTACTACTGCATGGAGACAGGGAAGACAAACTTGATGCAAACTCATCTACACCGTCTTCTCTGCATGCATATTACTCCCTTTATATATATGTATATATTTCATTTATATATGAAATATATCATCCAGAAATGCATATAGGTTTTTTTGTCAGAGGCCATGTCTGCATTCTCAGGTGGTGCCCAGTAAAAAAATGGATCTGTACAGTGGGCAGCTGGTCCTGCAAACCTGACCTCCACCCTCTACACCGTTCAGGATATTTGCTTGAGATTGGTTCTGGACTGAACACCTATTTGCAGCTGTGGTGCCTGGCACACACACACTTCCAGTCCAGTCTCACCCAAAAGAAGAATATTTGTGCACTGGGAGACTGCTCAACAATGTGAAGCAAAGCACAGTGAATGGGAACAACTTGCTTCAAAAGTGCACTTCTGATCTAAAGTAAAATAACAATATAGACAAACTGGAAAATTGACTGGTTCATTCCTAAAGGGACCTCGGGACACATATGAGCCTTACAGCACAGATGACTGGAGGATCCTAACACTGGAGTGAACTGGAAAGCTACAGTTTCTGGCTGCATGAACCATAAATACATACGCATGGAGACTAAAAAGCTGTATCGTTAGCATCATGGTTGGTGGTACCATGCTCTGGAAGTGGAGTAAGACATAAGTACTGTACTTGAAATATGCGGAAGTGATTGTAATTTTTATTTTCAGCATATGTTTGTTTAATACTAAAAATAATAAAAGATGATTTTTATGTCAATCTCATGAGGTCCAAGAAGGCCAAGTGCAAGGTCTTGGGCTCAGTATCTGTACAGACTGGGTGATGAATTGACTGAGTGCAGCCCTGTGGAGAAGGACTTGGGGATACTGGCGGATGAAAAATTGGATGTGAGTCACCAATGTGCACTTGCAGCCAGCTGTATACTGGGCTGCACCAAAAGAAGCATGGCCAGAAGGTTGGGGCAGGTGATTTTGCCCAACCACTCCACTCTGGTGAGACCCCACCTGGAGTACTGCATCCCACTCTTGTGTCCTCAGCAATGGAAAGATATGGACCTGTTGGACGGAGTCCAGAGGAGGATCACAAAGATGATCAGAGTGATGGAACAACTCTTCTACGAAGACAGGCTGAGTGAGTTGGCATTGTTTAGTCTGGAGAAGAGAAGGTTCTGGGGAGACCTTGCTGCAAACTTTCAATATATAAAGGGGGTTTGTAAGACAGAGAGACACCTTTTCCCAGGGCCTGTAGTGATAGGACAAGAGATAACAGTTTTAAATTGAAATAGACGAGGTTTAGATTGGACATAAGGAAGAATTTTTTTTTCCTCTGAGGGTGGTGAGACTCTGTAAGAGGTTGCCCAAAGAACTTGTGGATGCTCCATCATTGGAAATGTTCATGGTCAGGTGGGACAGGGCTTTGAGCAACCTCATCTACTGCAGGGGGATTGGACTAGATGATCTTCAAAGGTCTCTTCCAACCTAAACCACTCTATGCTTTTATATCTCTTTTTATCAGGAAAAGCTTGGCCATGATCCAGTAAGTCACGCATTTACTTAACTTGAAGCATTTCAGTGGTGCAGCCATCATTGAAGTCATCCACATTTTTTCATCTACAAGGTAAGGGTCATGGCCTGAACAGCACTCTGAGCTAATTCAGGAAATCCAACACCAGCTAATACCGGTTGTGTTCTTCTGCTTTCTGCAGCTGATATACACCTTAAATACCTTAAATATGTTGACTGGCAGCTAAAGAGAGCTTTGGTGTCAGGTATACAGTTAGAGTTTTTTGAGAATGTGACCATTCCTTTCGCTAAAATAAATACATTTTATTCTTTATCTGCACACTTTCCTATCTCAAAAAAGAAACTGGGGAAACTGACAGATCTGAAGTTTTGTTACTCTTTTTGTACACAATTAATCCATTCAAGTGATATCACAGAATCACAGAATTGTAGGTCACTTCTGAAGCTGAATTTGGCTGTCTCAGGCACTTGGGTTTCTCCCCTGCCCATCTCCAGGAGGCAGTCTGCTTCCAGATCCTGAGGAGAAATCTCCTCTGGGGAACATAGATCACTGTCCTCTTGGGTGGGAGTGTGCCAGCTGCTGTCCAGATCATAAACACTGGACTGTATTTCTTTTTAAGAAGAACCTTAATTTGTTTATGAGACAGACTGCCTAGCATGGCTTCTTGTGATAGCAGGAGACTAGATGTGACCCACAGGGTGACCTTAGTGCCTGTGTTCTTGTGTAGAGGAATAACTTACACTCCTGGTTGTACTTGAGCAGACAGTGATCACAAAACCAGCCTGTGCTGTTTTGGGGCTATTTGTGCCTTTCAGATACTATGATTGCTATCTTAGAGCACTACAGGGGTGTCCTGATTTCATCTAATGTCTGTGTTACTAGACTTTGTGCAAATGCACAGATGTAAAGTGACATTTATCCTTGTAGTCCAGCAATTTTACCCATCAGTTTTGTTTTACTTCTCCGTGCATGCCTTCCTTTCATATGACTTCATATGGGCTCAAGTTTTCTATTGGGAATTTTCGCTTTGGTTTGTGGTCTCACTACTAGTGCTACACAAAAAACTCTCCCACAAAAAACCTCCAGCTCCTGAAGACAGTCAGTTTGTAATCTGTTTCAGAAATAATTTCTGCTGTTTTTCTGGTTCAGTTAGCAAGAAATCTCAGATACTGGCAACAAAGTTAAAGCATTTAAATACATATTTAAGCTCTGAGAATAAATGATCTGTATGCCATTCAAATTTCCCACTAAAATCAAGGGTTATGATGATTAAGCTACTTGTGCTGAGAACCTCATACTTCTAATCTTAAAGTTAGGAGTTTGGCCATAAAGCTCAGCTTTATGTGTTATTTCTAGTCTACTTTACACAAGGGTCTCTAATGTGATGATCATCACTGGAGGAATAAGATGAGTTTTAGGGGATCTTTACTCCAAGAACTTCAAAGGTAATTAAACACATCCTCCTATTTGTATGACTGATTCTCGTCAGAGTTTCCACAAATCTTCAAGGACCTAGACACAAGCACCCTGGGCGCAGTCATGACTTCTTCCAATTAAGGGAGAATCTGTGTTCTGCTCTATCTTTCCTTCAACTCTCTGTCACTCAGACCACCTCCTGATAGTCCAGAACTCTCCTAAACCCTCTGCTTTAATCTTTGCACTGAACATTTGAGGAAGGGATGGACGGAAGAAGGAGAGTGACTGATGTGATCAAGCCTCTATAGAAGTCATGACTATTTCCATTGAATCAAGTCCTTCACAACTTCTTCCAAAATTATTCCGTGCGTTACAGAGTACATCATCCTTAGCGGGTTCAACTTATCGTGCTTCATGACAGAACATAGAAAGTGTGAACACTGAGCTTTTAGGGTAACATTTGTTAAGTCTGCTGGTAAATTCCAGAAACTTAGGTCTTTGGTTTCAAAAACACAGCTCTGAACTTGTAGGAATGACCACAAGGTTAAAGAAACAAGAGTTTTACAGAAGTGCATATATATTTTTGGTACCCAAGGAGAAAACAACCCCATCTGGAATACAAGTATAGTGAATTTACTGCAATTTCACTCTAATTTCCTAACCAGCTGCGGACTTTTATATCATCTTAGGGATTTTTCAAGAAACATCTTGCTTTTTAACAAGTCATTTGCAAAGAAAAACAGTCAAACAATTTTTCCATCTCTCTTCTTTTCTACTATTGTGTTGAAGTTTGAGGAAGAAGCAAAAGAAAAAAAAAAAAAAGAAGGAAAAATATGCCAGCAAGTTATTAATCTGTCTATTGCATGTTGCCAGCAAATGGGGAGTGTCATAATTTTTTCTAATTTGGTCACTAGCACTTTCTCTTTGCAGACAGCAGAACCGGAAAGGAAACCCCTCTGAACCTTGTCAACCTCCCAGGGCTCCTCCAGGCTCTGGAGGAGGATCTGAAGAGCTCTGCTGCACTTCTGCCAAGCTGCCGAAGTGCAAAGGTCGCTCTGCTCTCCCTTGGGACTCATCTGTTTCCATCACGTATACAGACAGGGCAGAGGAGTCTTTCAGCTTCAGACAAGCGGAGGGAGGCCTGCAGAAAAGAAACATTTAAAACAAAAAAAAAAAAAAAAAAAGAAAGAAAAAAAAAGCGTGAGGCCCTGTTCAGAAATGGGTGCACTGGTCCAGAGGCACAGAGACAGGCAGTCTGCGTTATCAAAGTGCATCCAGTTGCACATCTGGCGGTGCTTTTATACGGGCCACAATGCTCGGTGTGCCGTCTGTGCATCACTTTTGCAGAAATGGCTTCTTTGTCTTGCTCCATTCCTGCGTCTTTCATTGAAGAAACTCCATCACTCTGTGCAATTTGCCAACCCTTAAATACTCCTGGCAGCCCGTTCTCGCAGTGCCGGAGGCTGTGATCGCCGGCAGTGTCTAAACAGACACTTAGCCCCAGTCACGGGCACTGCAGGCACTCTTGCATGGATCAGAAATGCCTTGGCTAGATACTGTTATCTGAATGCGGATGTTACTGGAGCCACTAGAAAGATATGTCCTGACTGACAAATTGGCAGAAAATACTGAGGTTCTTCTCCCTTCTGAATACAAGAGCCAAAAGGCATTCTGGGCTACCTCTGTGTGTTTGAATATATCTGTCATTTTTTTGCCACTAAAAGCTTTACACAGTAGGCACGACAATTTTTTAGTTGTTTTTTATTTTTCTTGTTCTGCAGAAAATACAGAGAGATTTTTACCCCAAGCTTACGACTTACAGACCGTCTTGAAAATACAGCTTTAGGGTTTGTATGAAATTGTATAACTGCTTTTTCCATTGATCTCTTTTCAAGTTCTGGAGCTCGAGTTGACGTTTTATGAAACTTAACAGTCTCCCCTAATCCCTGACTGGAAGATCTAAACATACATCCATAATGTCCTCACCAGGAAGGGCTATTTTCCTAGAAGGACATACAAGAGAATTCAATAAACTTGATGTGAGCTGCCAGCATGGGCATCAGATAGGACTGCAGAAGCAAAAAGGTGGACTTGGCTTGTGGCTTAAATACATCCTCACTGTGTGGTCTCCAGGATGTTTACATTCACATATATATGGCCATATAAATCACAGAGCTACGAATGCCATGTGCCATTGTTCTCAATCCTTGGAAAAAGACACTAGATCAACTAATAAAATGTATTTTTAGTGTCAATAAACTTTATTCCTTTATTTGTCATGTCCTGCAGCAAAATTTCTTGCTGTTTGAAGGAAAAAGCACTGATTTCTTCAAAAGAAGGTCAAAGGCTTTTCGTGCAGCTTGAATCTGTTCTTACTGTTTAAATACAGATAAAATGTATGGCTGCTTGAGCTTCTAAGTTGTGAAAGACTTCTGGCTAATAAAAGGTTACGGATCCTTTTGCAACTATCAAAAATACGCTTATTAGTTCCCTACTCAGAAAATAGCAAGGAAAATACCCTGTTCCTCTGTTTGGTAAGCCACATCCCTTTGTGAAAAAAAGTGCTGACAAGATGTTTGTTCGAGCTGCATCTGAAATTAGAGAACAACGGTCTTGAGGAGTATTTTATGTTTGTAATAGAAAGTCTCTTCTAAAACCAAAAAATTACTTCAACACACTCCAAACCTAGAAGATTATTCTCTATCCATCACAAACAATGGATTAGTTACAATTTCTGCTTCTATAACTTTTTTCTGTTAGAGACAGTTTACTTCTCCCCGCAAATGCACTTGATTTATTGAATGTTTCATAAATTAGATATTATATATTATGAACTATAAAGATGGCCATATTAGCCTTGAAGAAGCCAGCTGGGAGCCCACAAACACCGAGGCTGATAGCACTGAGTTCAGTGCATGCTGAATTATTTTCCCAAGAAACAAGACAAATTATTCAAAGAGAAAAGGTATGTAGTGTATCACTTCAGATACCTAAATAAACTATTAAAAGCAAGCAGAAGCCACTCTATATTGCTGTCAACTACATGAACATCTACATCTTTAAGGCAAAAGGCAGTTCTGGGTTAGGAAAGTTTGCTTTCTTATTCTTTCATGAAATCACTTTTGAGGAAAACTGTGCCTCCATTCTCTTCTATAAAAACATCGGACTCCTTTTGCAACGATCAGCAACATAAGGAGCATTTTTCTTTAATAAGAACTATTATTGATTATTTTTACTAAAGCTTTTGAAAAGATAGATCTGAGGTATGCCTGCAATTGGTCGGCCTCCTTTCCTAAGTTCATCTGACATCTGGCCTAAAAACATGGATAGGGAGAGTGAGAAGACTGCTTGTTCTGCTATCGCGCGCCAGGAGATTCTTTTCCCTAAATAAAGGGGATTTGCAAAGAAGATTAAATCAGTATCTCTTCAAGGGGCAAGTAAAAGAACGGGAAGCAACAAGTTGCAAGAGGGAAATTCAAACTGGGCATAAGGCAAAAGTTTTTCACCACGAGCGAGCATGGTTCAACACTGGAGCAGGTGCCCAGAAAATCCTGTCCTTGGGGTTTGCAACGGTGTCCTGGCATAAGGCTCTAGGCAACTCAACGGAGCTTGGAGGTCAGCTCTGCTTTGGGGAGGGTGCTGGACTCGGTGACCTCCAGAGATCTCTTCCAACTAAGTTTTGCTAAGAATGTATAATAATGAAGCTGTAGAGTGAATGGAATTAGTAATTTGAAACTCAGTAATGCTAAAATGTTCTGAATACTGTAAAGACATTTTGAGGTGAGGCCTTTTCTTTATTTCCCTCACCTCAGTCCTAACTTCTCTGTTAAACTTAACTTCTAAGTCTTAGGTACCATGTGTTATCCTTTATGATCCTATAGTAGACAGATGGGGTGTAGACAGATTATAGGGGAGCAGCTGCCATCCTCTGTTGGCCTTGGCCAGCTGCTGTGTCTGTGCTCAGACAGGTAAAAATTCCCCAGAATTCATCAACTATCCAGGGCAAAGGCTGGAGGCAGAAATAACAGTCAGGTAACAGCTTTTTTTCAATCATCTGACCTACTGAAGTTACTGGGGTTTTTGCCCCTGGAACAGACCCAGCATCACACCGTAGTGTTTATCTCTGTGCCACCGTGTCCCTATCACTGGAAGCTGATACAGGGTGAGGGAAGAGGTAGGCATTATCCTGAGCCTTTTGTCTGTAGATTTGCCTTTGTTCCAGGAGCTTCTTTTTGAACAGGTATCCACCCTTTAAAGAGGTTTGTTTCTCTTACAAGCTTGCCTTTCACACTGCTTTACCATGAGAGAATAGTAAGCACTCCAATAAATACATTGGTGTAGCTAAAAGTGAGTTTCCCAAAACATTTGATGGTGCAACACAGAAACCCNTGTGGGATGCGGAGTGTGGGGTGCAGTGCAGGATGCGGGATGCAGGGTGAGGGATGCGGGGTGTAGCATGGGATGCGGGGTGCGGGACGCGGGGTGTAGCACGGGATGCGGAGTGCGGGCTGCGGGGGGGAGCGGAGCCGCTCTCCCCGCGGAGCCACGGCGGGGCGCGGTTGTGCGGGGAACCGCGTCTCGGCGCTCCCGGCGCCCGCCCCCTCCGAGGGGGAGGCATGTGATCCCTTTCTTTTTTTTCTTTTTNGCAACATAAGGAGCATTTTTCTTTAATAAGAACTATTATTGATTATTTTTGCTAAAGCTTTTGAAAAGATAGATCTGAGGTATGCCTGCAATTGGTCGGCCTCCTTTCCTAAGTTCATCTGACATCTGGCCTAAAAACATGGATAGGGAGAGTGAGAAGACTGCTTGTTCTGCTATCGCGCGCCAGGAGATTCTTTTCCCTAAATAAAGGGGATTTGCAAAGAAGATTAAATCAGTATCTCTTCAAGGGGCAAGTAAAAGAACGGGAAGCAACAAGTTGCAAGAGGGAAATTCAAACTGGGCATAAGGCAAAAGTTTTTCACCACGAGCGAGCATGGTTCAACACTGGAGCAGGTGCCCAGAAAATCCTGTCCTTGGGGTTTGCAACGGTGTCCTGGCATAAGGCTCTAGGCAACTCAACGGAGCTTGGAGGTCAGCTCTGCTCTGGGGAGGGTGCTGGGCTCTGTGACCTCCAGAGATCTCTTCCAACTAAGTTTTGCTAAGAATGTATAATAATGAAGCTGTAGAGTGAATGGAATTAGTAATTTGAAACTCAGTAATGCTAAAATGTTCTGAATACTGTAAAGACATTTTGAGGTGAGGCCTTTTCTTTATTTCCCTCACCTCAGTCCTAACTTCTCTGTTAAACTTAACTTCTAAGTCTTAGGTACCATGTGTTATCCTTTATGATCCTATAGTAGACAGATGGGGTGTAGACAGATTATAGGGGAGCAGCTGCCATCCTCTGTTGGCCTTGGCCAGCTGCTGTGTCTGTGCTCAGACAGGTAAAAATTCCCCAGAATTCATCAACTATCCAGGGCAAAGGCTGGAGGCAGAAATAACAGTCAGGTAACAGCTTTTTTTCAATCATCTGACCTACTGAAGTTACTGGGGTTTTTGCCCCTGGAACAGACCCAGCATCACACCGTAGTGTTTATCTCTGTGCCACCGTGTCCCTATCACTGGAAGCTGATACAGGGTGAGGGAAGAGGTAGGCATTATCCTGAGCCTTTTGTCTGTAGATTTGCCTTTGTTCCAGGAGCTTCTTTTTGAACAGGTATCCACCCTTTAAAGAGGTTTGTTTCTCTTACAAGCTTGCCTTTCACACTGCTTTACCATGAGAGAATAGTAAGCACTCCAATAAATACATTGGTGTAGCTAAAAGTGAGTTTCCCAAAACATTTGATGGTGCAACACAGAAACCCTCACTGTCTGGCAGTGCGCTGCGTGAATTCCTTCGACTCCTTTCCTCCATGTGCACTCCTGATTAGCTGGTACAATTCAGTGCCCGGTGCTGTGCAAAGCGAGGTGCGATGCAGGGTGTGGGGTGTGAGACGCAGGATGCGGGATGCAGAGTGTGGGGTGCAGGGTGTGGGATGAGAGGTGTGGGACGTGGGATGCAGGATGAAGGATGTGGGGTGCGGGATGTGCAGTGTGGGATGCGGAGAGCGGGATGCAGGACATGGGATGCAGGATGTGGGATGGAGGATGAGGGATGCGGGATGCAGGATGCAGGGTGCAGGATGCAGGGTGTGGGATGCGGTGTGTGGGGTGCAGTGCAGGATGCGGGATGCAGGGTGAGGGATGCGGGGTGTAGCATGGGATGCGGGGTGCGGGACGCGGTGTGTGGGTGTGGGATGCGGAGTGTGGGGTGCAGTGCAGGATGCGGGATGCAGGGTGAGGGATGCGGGGTGTAGCATGGGATGCGGGGTGCGGGACGCGGGGTGTAGCACGGGATGCGGAGTGCGGGCTGCGGGGGGGAGCGGAGCCGCTCTCCCCGCGGAGCCACGGCGGGGCGCGGTTGTGCGGGGAACCGCGTCTCGGCGCTCCCGGCGCCCGCCCCCTCCGAGGGGGAGGCATGTGATCCCTTTCTTTTTTTTCTTTTTCTTTTTTTTTTTTAATTGCTATGGAAACAGACCAAAGCAAAGGGTAAATACACGGACAATAGCAAAAGACAATTTTAATTTTCATCCCCGCTTAAATGTCACACGTTTGTTTAACACGCCGCCGCTGTAACCGGAGCCTGCATCTGCAGCCCGACGCGGCGAGCTGGACTCCGAAGCCTGCGGAATACAAGTCCCTCATTATTGCCAAGTGGGATCAGAGCACGTAGGTCTGTTTAGACACTGCGATGCATTGTAAGAGGCCTCTCTTCAGGGGTAGCCATAAAAGCCTCCTTTTTCCCCCCCTGTTAAAAAAGAGCAGCTGGAATCTTCTAACATGGACACCACGGAAGACTGCCTGTCTCTGCCGCACAGAGGCTCTCTGGGGCAGGCGTGAAAAAGCGAAGTTCATTTTAGAGTCTGCATGGCATTTCCCAGTGCAGGCTTATGCTCTGGTGGGAGCTACGCTCGCTCCTGCGCATGTGTCTCAGGAAAACCGGTGGGGAAGGTTTCTGAGGCGGTGTATTGTTGACACTCTAATGTCTGCGAAATATTTTGCCAGCTCTAAACCAACTTTACAGTATAAACCTGCACAGTCTCATAGATTAGGGTATTTCAGGCTATTAATTACCAGCTAATGGCTGCTCCAAATACCTTTGACATTAAATTGAGACCATAGCCATTACCTGTTAAGCAGGAGAGAGAGGTCACCTTTCAGTACCAACACTCTCTAATTTTGTAGCTGTGGCTCAGTCTAGTTTTCCCTCCTTAAAGCCTCAATCAGTGATATAAACAGAAACAAATTAGTTATAGGTACACAAGCAATGTCCCATTAATCGTTGAGTGTTACAGATGTGAACGGGGTGCTCTAAACTGTTTACCAGCTGGTTCTTGGAAACAAGACTTCCTGGATGACTTTCCTACTGAGATATGCTGCCCCTCCTTGTAAATCCCTTGGCAATTCCTGCTTCCCAGCAAGAGCTAACTCCTCATTCACACACAGGATCGTTCCTAGAATTGCCACCGGCATTGCTAGAAGAGCTCTGGTTGGGCGGGTGAAAGATATTGATTGCTCTGTGTGGTTTCCCAGCGCGAGCCTGCTCATGACACACAGCTCCCAGAAACGCAAGCACCACGCCGTCGGTGACAGGGCAAACCCCAGGAGCACGTGGACTGATCTGCTGCGTCTGGAGCCAGGGGTGACCTCTCCTGAGAGGAGGGATCGGCTTCGAGTCTGGCTGGGAGTCAACGTGCTGCTGGATTTCTGTTAATTGCGTTAATCGCAGCAGTCTCCCCCTGCCACTGGTTTACTTGGAAGCCTGTGTGCGTATAGTTTTGAAAGCTCACAGACAAAAATCTTGGCATGTGAAGACTGAATTGCCTAGTTGGATTTGGGAAGGGGGAGGAATAGGGCAGGAGGGACTGACCAGCTGGGCTTCTTTTGGCGCAGTCAGGAAAGCCGGAGTTGCTTCTGATGCTTTCCAGTATCGCAGTGCGGTGTCTCACAGGCATTCTTGCGGCTTATTAAATATTTCACATGCATCTGAAGTAAGACAAAAGGGAGGAGAAAAAAGCCAAGAACCCACAAGCGGTTGTATATTAAGGAGCAATCTTGTGTTGGCATGGAGAGGGTCTAGATGATTTAAGCAGTCGTTTTGTCTTTAACACCTTATAGTTCTGCATTAATTTGCAAGGGCACATTTTAGATACATAATAAGCAAATCTGCTGCTGTGCGCCAACATCCCTCTTACACCGTAGTAATGTGAGTATGAGTGCACATTTCGACTATCACTTATCATAATACACAACAGTTTGGCCAAATGCCTTCTTCCTTTATGATTTCCTGGTTTGGAAAGCATGTAGTTATTCCCAGACATTCCCAGTAGGAAGAATCATATGGAAAATTACTGCAAAAAGAAGTTCTGAATTAAAAGACCCAGTTCTCCAGAGCTGTGTTGTGAGACAGCATTTTCTCTCTCACAGACTTATAAGAAAAAGCATCGAAGGATCTTTTGCTGTCAAGGGATAGTAACTTCTCTCCAGGATTGCGAGGATTTTAGGAGATCATCCAGGAGCCATGTTTGCAATTAATATTAGTAAGAATAGCAGTTGATTTTAATGCCTCAATACAGAATCAGAAATCTTTCTTATAGTCTATTTTATGGGTGTTTTTTTGTTGTTGTTGTTGTGTTTGTTTTTCGAGAAAATCATATTATAGTATTTACTATGAATTTAAAAAAAAAAAATCATCTAGCATTGCTGTCCAGGTTATATATGAGGTTGAACGCCTGGTTAAATACCAGATGAGCCCAGCTGTTTCAAAGTACATTAATCTGCTTGTTACCAAGATCCTCACATCTTAACCAAGTGAATGAAGGAGCTGAATTTAGCAGGGGCAGACTGATGTTCCCTTACCCCTCAGGAAACGTCTGTCTATTTGTGTATGTACCGTGACTTCAGGCTCTTTAGATATTTATTTAGATCTCTCATACAAAATGCCTCTCTCTCTTTCTCTCTCTCCCTCTCAAACAAATCTTTGCTTTTAGGGTATAAAAATATGTTTGTAGATTAAACCCTCTGTTCCTGGGAAAAGAAACTGTGTGTATACCTCAAAAAGACTTTGGCAAGTAACCGAAATCTTTCAAAAAAGGAACTGAATTGAACAGAATCCCTTGCTAACATAAACTAAGCTCTCTGGAGGTCAGCAGAGGAACAGGGACCTCCTGCAGATGAGAGTCTGTGCAATGCTCCCAAGACCACTGAAAACTTGTTCAGGCAAGTGGAAAAAAGTCTTCCTTGAAAGTGCTCCTCACTCTCCAGCTCCTTACTTTTATCAGGAGCTCTTGCAGTATGGAAACCTCAAACTGGTGGAAGCAGAACACACGTATTGGAATGGACCCCTATCTCTAGGGGGTCACATCAGCTGCCCCTTCACTCTCTGCTTGCCTCTAGGGCAGCAGGATCAAATTTGATAAATCAGAAGGAGAAAGACATACCCTTTGGTTTGACCTGGTTTAGATTTTTGGGAGACATTTAGCTATCATGGGCATAGTCACTCCACAGTATTTCTCTTAGCCTGGTCACGACCGTATCAGCATCCTATTGTCTCATTTGCACAGTTGCACTGGTACTACCTATCATCTTTCATTTATTTCCTTTTAAACCCCTTTAATTCTTCTAATTTCTTCTGAAGCAATTATTTGAATAATTACCCAAGACAGGCATATGACTCTACCAGTTGACCTTAGCTCTATTCCATTCTGTATTTCTAGGTATTATTTTTTTTTTCTCACAGAAATTACAACATCCTAATGAACTACCACATATTTTCAGCATAGCATTGCTGTGTCTATCTGGATTTTGCCCTCTGTGTCTTCAGGAATGCAGGGGTACAAGGATGCTGTTGCTGCTGGTATGTGCTTTCCCCTTCCCTGACTCTTCCCAAGCAATTAAGTTTGTAAAGTGTTTTTTTCTTTACAATTTATTCATCTTGTTTACATCATCAGATATTTTGGACTCCTCTGCCATGCTAGGTTAAAACAAATGGTTCTTCCAGTAGTCTGGCAGTTTGTTTCCAAAAGTTTGGCTCTGTCTCTACAAAGTAATTATTTTTGCTGGCATCCAGCTACTTTTGCTAGTTTACAGATGGACTTGATGTCTCTTTCTCCCCTCATGGGGGTTTTTGAATGCCTGCCATTGCAAGATGATGTTGTTGTTGTTGGTGTTGTTGCTACTTCTGCCTTTCATCTGAAGCAGGATCCTCACAAACCTCTGAAATCTCATGCTCCCAAAATCCCAGCGATCGGCCCTCTCATGTTTCCTGCTTTCACGAATTGTGGCTTTGCAGACAGCAATTTCATGGATTGATTTTGTCACTTTTGATGTTTTCATGTCTGGATGATAGTATCAAGTGGAGATACTTGGGGAAGAGTGGCTCGAAAGCTGCCCGGCAGAAAAGGACCTGGGGGTGTTGGTGGGCAGCCAGCTTAACATGAGCCAGCAGTGTGCCCAGGTGGGCAAGAAGGCCAACAGCATTCTGGCTTGTATCAGGAATAGCGTGGCCAGCAGGAGTAGGGAAATGATCGTGCCTCTGTACTCGGCACTGGTGAGGCCTCACCTCGAGTGCCGTGTTCTGTTCTGGGCCCCTCTGTACAAGAGGGACATTGAAGTGCTGGAGCGTGTCCAGGGGAGAGCTACCAAGCTGGTGAGGGGTCTGGAGACCAAGTCACATGAGGAAAGGCTGAGGGAACTGGGCATGTTTAGTTTGGAGAAGAGGAGGCTGAGGGGAGACCTCATTGCCCTCTACAACTACCTGAAAGGAGGTTGCAGAGAGGTGGGTGTTGGCCTCTTCTCCCAAGTGAATAATGACAGGACCAGAGGAAATGGTCTCAAGTTGCGGCAGGGGAGGTTTAGGTTAGATATTGGGAAGAATTACTTTCCTGAAGGAGTGGTCAGGCACTGGAACAGCCTGCCCAGGGAAGCGGTTGTGTCACCATCCCTGAAGGTATTTAAGAAACATGTAGATTTGGCACTTCAGGGTGTGCTCTAGCGGCAGAGATTGTAGGGGGGTTTTTTGTGTATGTGTATGGTTGGACTTGATAATTTCAAAGGTCCTTTCCAACCATGAAGTTTCTATGATTCTATGATTCTAAGTACTAAGGAACTTCTATAACAAATTGAAATCTGTATCCTCTCAGAATTTGTCACAGATAACAGACAAATACACTTTTGCATTGGTCCCTTTGCATTCCTCTTCAAGGACCAAACTGATATTGACTGCCATCAGTTCCAGTTTTCAGTTACTAAAAACCTATTATCATATATAGGTATACATAGATGGAATATATATACACACAGATAAAAATGCAAATATTTTATGTCTTTTGCTGCAGTGATGCGTCTTTTCCCATTTAGCGAAGCTCCCCCGTACCACCTGCAATCTCTGCTGACTGCAGAAGGGTGAGACACCTCATTTCAAGGGTGCTCTGGAGATATTTTTTTGTGCACAACCCTGTTAGCTTCTTTCTCCTGCTTGTTGAAATGTTCAGGCTCACAGTGTTTGTGATTTTGAAGCACCAGCAGGCTCAGCCATGTATGATGACACACAGGCTGAATATTAATCAGCGCTTCATTCAGGCTGAGGTGATCCACAGCCGCTTTGCCATGGGCGTCTGCCACACTGTGCTGGAGGCAGTTTGCTTCAGTCCTTTCAAGCCCGTTGATACAATGACGGCTAGTTTTTTAGAACTACATCTATAAAAGAAAATCAAGCAATGCCAATGAACACTCCCAGGCACTGGAGCTTGACTGTCTATACTGCTAAATTCCATGTTTAATTTACTAGGATGGACACAGTGGCTCTGAATGCCCACCCTTGGTAGTCCTACCACCCCTTGGCTCCAACCTCTGCTCTTCCTCCCTCGGCCCTTTCATCCCGAAAGGGCTGAGGGAGGACATGGCTGCTCCTCATCAGCACACCCAGCCGTCGGTCGGGCACAGCTCCTGACGTCCTCTCTGCAGCTACCCCGGCTTTTGTTAATCAGACAGCTGAAAATTTAACACCCATCCTGCTGAAAGTAGCCTGCTGATTTCAGAGGGAGCAGGATGTTGTCCTAACCATTTGATTATTCACTTCATGTAATATTTTCATTTTTTAACAAAGGTGTTTACTTTTCAAACAAAGATCATTGGTTGAGCCATGGCAACTATAGTGTCTGTGTAGCCAGCAAACACTTTATATGTGGGTGGGTGGTTTGGATGGCCTTGAATACATAATTAAATTTGTTTTTCCTTTCAGCTCCCTGTGGTGTGTTATTTTTTTATATTTAAAAGTTATCCCATCTTGAAGACAACTGTTTTTTATTATTAAAAGGACAGCTTAAATGCATTTAGCAAAAGCAAGTCTCATTCCTTTTATGTCTTAATCTTTTTTCCGATTAAAGAAAAAGTCCTTTAGTGCCTATGATTAACTTCCTATAGCCAAAATGTTTCTCTAAACATTTTCTAAAGGCATAGATGCTTTGTATACTTAATGGACTAAGCTCCACAGCTCCCGATCCTTAAAATGTTCAGCAGTAGCTTGTATGTTTTATACTGCATCAGCGAAATTGGGGTTTTGGAGTGTTAACCCAGCTGTAGAAAGAAGCAGCTCCTGCTTCTGGTGCAGGTGAAAGAGAACAATAAATGAGGGACCATCCTTAGGATAAGTTGAATTTCTGCAGCCCCTGTGGGATGCAGCAGTGCCTTTGAACCATGTCAGCACGAATGGAGCCCTGTGAGTTTCGGCAGTGGCAGTCCAGTGGACTGTGTTGGAATTCAAAGTCTGTCAAATTGGGTAGACGGGCTTAAAACAGACAGGTAGAAATTCTGCAAGAACAAGTATGATATGGAGACTTCGGTGCGATGATCCACAAATACAGAGCTGGAGTAATTGGCAATGAAAGCAGAACAGCAAGGTGAGTTCAGAGATTCTGATTGAGCTAAAATTAAATAACACTAGAAAATGCCATTTGCTTGTGAAACAGCACTTTTCTTGTTCTAATTATTTCTCTCTGTTACCTAAGTTTTGTTAGAATCACAGAATATTTTAAGTTGGAAAGGACCTTCAAAGACCATCTAGTCCAATTCCCCTGCCATAGGTGGGGACACCTTCCAGCAGGTTGCTCAAAGTCCTGTCCACCCTGACTGAAACACTGCTAATGATGGGGCATCTATAATTTCTCTGGGCAACCTGCTCCAGTGTCTCACCACCCTCAGAGGAAAAAAAAATTCTTCCTTATGTCCGTTACAACCCCCTTTCAGTTTGAAATCATAATCCTTTGTCCTGTCACTACAGGCCTTGGTAAAAAAGTTTTTCTCTACCTTTCTTATAAACCCCCTTTATATATTGAAAGGTCACAAAAAGGTCTCTCTGGAGCCTTCTCTTCTCCAGGCTGAACAATCCCAACTCTCTCCGCCTGTCCTCATGGGAGAAGTGTTCCATGAGTGTTAGGACTGTTACAGACCAGTTTAGATAGCATACCTAAGCTGGTGAAGCTCAAATCTAGTGCCTGTGTGATAAGGAATATAAAGCATGTATATGGAAAGTCTGAAGAAACAAAGTTTGTTTAATAACTAAAAAAAGAAGATTGAGGAGAACAAGGCATGCTTCTTATATGTTAATGTTGGTATAGGAAGGACAGGGAATCGTTGTTATGTATGTTCAGTAGGGGAGAGAATAAGTCTATTTATATTCCAAAGTTTTATATTCAAAAAGAAGAAAACTTTAAATATATTAAGCCTCTGAAACACTGGCTGGCAAGTTATGTGTGAAAATATTTCACTAAATGTTTTCAAGAACAGGCAGATGACCCTCTATTGAGAAGGGTTTGATCTGCTTGATCCTGCCTCGGTGCAGGTTATTGGGCTAGATTTTTTGGTGCGTGTTTCTTTTTAGCCACACAGTTCTGTAATGTACACTCTCCATGGACAATCTGGGAGAAATTATGGTTGAATCCAAACAATCAGGCTGGGACTGATACTCACATCTAGATGAAACAACCCAAGTATGAAGGCGGAAACTCAACTAAGCAGCTACTATTAAAAAAGGACTATAAATAAATTGCCTAGCATTTGAGACAGTCCCATTACTGTGGGAAACCATGAAAGAATAGTTATTTTTAACTGTCCTGTTGGTTTTGTCATGGCAGTTGATCCGGTGATTTATTGAAATACGTTTGTAATGATTTCACTAATATACATATGACATGATGAAAAATGCCATGTTTAATGAGTTTTATGTGATTCATAACAAACTGCAGACAGTAAAAGCCTGGTGACATTTTAAAATTCTATGGAACAAGAAAAACTTTAATTTTAAAAGCAGGAAGCTAAGTTCTGAACAGTGTTCTTTCTTTAATTTCCCATTAAATCAAGGGAGACATAATAATTTTTAAAAGTTCTATAATTAAATGCTAGTCTATTGTAGTCAAAGGAATTGAAAGTCACTTGGGATAAAACAAAACCAGGCAACTATCTGGAATCTGTTTTTCACTGTCTCTTGGTCTTTGCCAAGCATCCTTTGCTTTTACATGGCTTTTGTGTTAGGTTAAAACTAGTTCTCACATAACCAAATAATATCATTATAGAAAGGAATAAAATCAGCAACTGCAATGTTCTCTTTCTGGAATGTCATGTTATGCTGTAAGAGGTATTTAGTTTTAAATTTTAAGAGCCAGTTACAGTTGTTCAAAAAACTCCATTAATTTTTTTCTTTGCACTCTGTCTTTGCTCACTTTGGTCCAAGTTAAAGTCTGCACAACTAACTTACTCTACTAATTGCCGAGCCGTTTGCTCATCTCCATTAAAATGGCTTAATACTGTGGTAAAAATAGATACAAGCGGGCAACGTTTTTAATGTTCAGAGGTTTTTTTTCTTTGCATGCTTAACAGTGGGCTTTTGAGCTTTTCCAAGTAAGAAGAAAAGAAGCTTGAATCTCCAGTGACTAGCTTACTATAGCTTTAATTCAAATCTGAATCTCCCATTAAGGTCATCTCTGTAGTGGTTTGAAGTTTTCCTATTCATTAACCTCTGCATTGAACTGAATATTCCTCAGATTCCCTAATTAGTTACAGTTGGAGCTTTAGTGACTTTCAAGACTTTCCTCTTTGAGCTAGAAAGAAAAAGGTTCAAACAATGGTCAGGAAACCCTAAAACCTCTTATCTCTCAGCAGTTCGATTAGACAAGAAGAGTACTGTCTTGATGGATTGAAAGTGCTCTGTACCAGATAAGAACAGGAATGATAAGAACATTAGAGGTCTCCTTTTTTTACGGAAGAAAAGAATGCTTTCCTTTTAAGCACTGTCTTTTCTTCATTTACACGTTACAGGACAAACAGAATGTGTTTGCAATTAATATTTCTGCTTACATGCTTGTTGTGCCTCAATTTTTTAACAGATACAGCAGAAAGATATAAGATAAAATGAGTATCGAAGCAGCTGAAGCTTACTAAACTCATTATATGTTGTGCAGCCCTAGCAACACTGGAAAAGAAGGTAGAAAAGATGGCGTTATGAAAATAAGCAAAAAATGTATTTGTTCAGTGTATTCACTTTCAGATAGCATTAAAAGGTAAATGTAGGTGTGAGAAAGATGTTAATTCCACTGGAAAGACAGTTGTGTAAATGTTCTGCTTATTTTGCTCCATTCAGTGGGTTGGTTGTTCATTTTCTTTCAATTGCTTTCCATTAATCACTTTGGTTCTAAAAGGCCTTAGAAGGAAATTGTTTACAGATATTTTCCTGTGCTCTGACAGAAATATGAAGCCATTTTCAATCAGCTCCCTCCCATCCTGCATTTGTAGACCAGCCATTTCCCCGTTTAAGTCAATCAGGACATAGCCATCGACTTAAACTGGAGCAGATGAAGTTCTTTACCTAGCAGTGGCTAAAAAGCCAAGCGATGAATGTTTTCTATAAGCCAAAGGGTATTTTAATAGCTTAATTTTTTTAGTGATTAACTTTCCAGTTACCAATATAGCAAAAGAAACCTTATAGGGCCCCTTCTAAGGAGCCTCAGGCTGCATTTGTTCTCAGGCACACCTTGGACACTTTGCATTGAACAGCTCCACACAGAATTTTCCTAAGATCTCACAGTCATAGCCCAATGTACACCATTTAAAAAGCAAAACCATCCTGATACAGTACATAGTGCTTTTAGACGTATGGGAATTTTTTTTTTCTGGTCATTGTTTAAGAGCTACTCTCTGGAGATGTCTGTAGCAGTTTTTATGGGAATCTATTTATCATTACATTATGTTAACTCAGATGTTTTCATAGAGCCTACATCCTTCTTGCCTCTACATTTATAATTGCACAAATTTATGATGCTGTAAAGTTCAGAAACTCGAGCAATCTAGTACAGATGATATTTGGGCCAAAGTAGCAGATTGTAGCCATCATTTCTAGTAGCTTTTTCTATAACTTTAAACAAACTAACCCGAACAGCTGAGATGGTCTGGGTTCCATAATATCAAACTATTTACATATGAACAAAGTCAACTTGAAAGTTCAGAAAGATAGGCCTATTCAGAGGAAATGGACTAAACTGTAAGTTTGATTCTATAATCACATCTTAATTACGTTTCACTCATCAGTTACTGCTGGCCTTTGATGAATTCTTCTGAGCAGCTGGTTCGCACGCATGTCTGTCTGCTTGCAGAAGGGCTAGCGGGAAATCATAAAACCTTTCAGGGAAAATCTGGCTCTACTGAAGTCAATGGCAAGACTCCCGCATGCTTCAGCAGAGTCAGGTCTTCAGTCTGGGATCCTGCCCACAGGCAATTATGACAAGAAAACAGGAAGAATGATTTGGCTAGTGAGAGACGGGGAGGAAGGAGCTGGAGAAGATTGCTGGGAGGTGGTGGAAGGGAAGTGGCAGTGGTGAGGATGAAGGGACAGAAGAGTTTTGGAGAAGGAGGAGGCAGAGAATGGTGCAGAGGCAACAAGAGAGCGGCAAAGGTGTGGAAAGAGGAGGCAAGGGTGTGAATAATTGAGAGTGGAACTGAAATAAGGAGCGCTGCTTTTCAGACCAAAGAAGAGAGTGTGTTGTAAATCAGTTGCTTAAAGGGACAGAATAACTGCAGTGTGATGGGTAGCTGAAAGGGTTAAAAGCCTGCAGAAAGAAAATAAGCATCAAAGACTTTACTCTCTATTTAGGTCCAAATCAGCTGTGCCAGAACAGTTCATCCCACCTCTGGCCCACTCCCAGGGGGTCTTTTCCTTCATAACCCTCACAGCTGGACTGGGGTTGGGCCACAAGGCAGATGAACAGAAAAAGACAGTCCATAGGACAGTGCCTGGAGGCCTCTCTCCTGAGGACCCAACAGCCTGTGGCACATGGATCACCGTGTCCTGTGACCAAAATGTCAGCTTCTCACATAAAGAGGCAGGAGAGGAGCGGAACTGGGGACCCATATGTCTGTGACACAACTGCTATAAGGCAAAAAACATCTGCACAGTGGATGTTAAAGATGCATCTCTGATCATATGAGAGAAGAGGGGCTTCTCTGCAAGCTGCTGTGAGGCTCCCTGCAGCAGCAACAAGTACCACAGCCCTGCACTGGGCTTTGAAACCAGACGTTTAGCCTATAACTGTCACACTGAGTGACACGGGCTTGGGACTGTACTTGGGCACTGAGGCCAGCTGGTGTGCGATGGCTTGCACACGGATTTTTTCATCTTCCAAAACCTGCCTACAAGCTTACAGAAGAGAGCCAAAGAGATCCTCCTGTCTCCTAAAGCAAAGAAAGTTCTGCACCCAGTGCTCCCAGTCCTGTGCTAGCTCCTCTGATTATTTCTCACCTGGGAAAAAGCTTGCTGGCCAGGCCAAAACCTTGCCAGGAAGTAGCTCTCTGGCTGAACAGCACAGATGGTTGAATCGCTAAGCCTTGGAACACTGCTTGGTGCTATTTAACTCAGTAAAAGAATTACATTGATCCTGTCTTTCTATGAAGTATTCCTATTGCTTTACTTTGGCATGTGAGAAGGAACATTCACAGGTTATTTTAAGTACTTTTAACGTCATTAATAGCAGGAACCTGAGCAATTAGTTCAGAAAGAGCATCTTTTTGTATTTCAGGGCATAATGATCCCAAACCAGAGTGTGAGAAAGAAGTACATTTCCAAAAGGCATAGAGAGAACCATATGAGTCAAGTTCTCCAGGGCCTGGACCACTTTGCAGGACCCAAGGCTGGAGAGCTTTCCATAGTGATACTCTTTATTGGAGTCACCAGGACATGTGTACTCTCAGTTCTGTGTGTGGTGTTAGCTTAGACCTGCATGGTCGTCAGGATGCAGCAGTCAGCTCTGAAGATGACTTCAGGAACCCAAAGATTCCCCATTGCTTCCACCAGGTGCCAGAGAAATCCTTGGTTTAGCTGGCCCTGCATGCACAGCTGGAGAGATGGCAATTCCCTTCCTTCCTTGGCTGCTATCCAACACTAAGTCAGACGGGGGACGAAGAAATACCACTTCGTACACACTCCTGTTACTGCCTTTCCATTCACAAATGTAAAAACATCCTTGATTTTTTCTGACAAAAATGTAAACAAGGAGACTAGCCAGCCCAGGGGATCTGTAATAGGATATAGGGCCTTTCACCTCTGTCTTATGAACAAAACACCATTCTCCTCCCATGCATGTTTGGTGGCTTGTGAGAAGAGAGCTGGTGGTCTGAATCCAGTGTCATGTGTCTGCATCAGGAAGCCACTAGATTTGGGACTAATTAGGGTCTTTGTCAGCAGCCACCGCAGAGAGGGCAGAGAGGAGCTGGTACCTCCTGCACAGAGATAAGACATGCTGGCTGTACGAGGGAAACTGGGATAGCTGATGCGGGTCTCGCATTTTCCCATGACTAGTAGCCCCGTCTTTAGACATCCATAGTAAAGCTAATCACGAGCATGAATTCACTTACAAGACTGTAATGAAAGGCAGCACTGTAAATCATATTTACGCATTTTTTGTAAGAGGGTGCTGGGTGACTCAGATATGCAATGCAGTATCTGTCAATGTGTGTTTTGAGGAGTAAAAAAAGGGGAGCTCTAATGTAATAGACTTTAAAATCTGACATTGGATCAGCTGGCTGTGAAGGGTCCTGTGCTGGCTCTGACCGCAGCACTTAGAGACCTGCCGGCTGCCAGTCTCCGTGCCCAGGTGAAGGAATCAGAGCTGCTTTAAGCTCACATGTGTGAGAAAGGAAGGACATGTGTCTGCCCTCTGTGAACAGCAGGGCAAGCCCCTTCCACATTGCACAGGAGAGCTACCTCCAGCATTTCTGTTCCGAGGGTTTGGAGGCTTAACTATCCATTATCTGAGGGGGAGGAATTCGCAAACTCATCAGTGCTGGTAGGATACATAGAGGCCCTTTGCTTTTAGCTGTTAAGTATATGTATAATAACTGTAAAAGCTTCTCGTTGTGTTCTTCTGTTAAAACTGAGTACTCAGCTTCAGACTCCTGTTGATGCAGCTGTGGCTGTGAATACTCTCTGAGCTCTGCCCTGCCTTCAGTCTGCTTCCACTTGGGAGCAACTGCGCTAAATTTAGTTGGATTCTGGGATGCTGTACAGGTAAACATCTAAATTTAAACTGGATATGTGACCGGCCATTTAAACTTGTGCTAATCCACAGTGGGCTCTGCAGTGCCCCTTGACATATGCAAATGCATAGAAGTGGGATGAGTGTATTTCTATGGGCACTTTTCACTAAGGACTTCCCCACCTCTGAAGCAAAAAAGAATTCTGGGGGAAAATACTTGGAGAGAAATTTTCCATTAGCTGTGGTGGTGGGTCAGGCTCTTGCAGCTCCTTTGCTGCTCAGTTCTGCTCTTCTGTCGGAGACTGCTACCTTGAGGACAGAGTCCAAAGAGCAGAACGTGCAAAAGGCCCTCAGCCACTTCAGCAGAGGATCTGGTGGCTGAGCTCCAACCACCTCCTGCAGAAGTTCAAACTCAGCACTCAGGGCTGAACGAGCTGTGGGGGAGAGTGGAGTAATATCTTGAGCTACATCATCTGTTCACTAAATGCATGTAACTAGGACCTGGATTAATCAGAAAGTCAAAGAAAAGCATTGCATTAAGAAGGAAGCAAAAATAGTCTGACTATTCTGAGTAAATCTGGGATTGCAGCTCCTCTGTGGGTCCAGTTCCAATATACCCTCCCGGTATTCCCATCCATCCTTCCCTGGTCACAGCAGGAATTTGCCCTCATTTATCCAGATGTCAGCTCTTTTCTTCTGTTGGATGCAAGAAAACAGCAAAGACGATGTAGCACTGGACATGTGGAGAGGTAAGCAAGACCTTTCATCAAACCCAGAAAAAGGCTGGTAATGGAAAGTGTCTGACACAGGAGTTTTCAGACTATGGCCCATCAAGTGCAGGACATAGCTGTTTTCTACTTTTAGTGCTGGATGCATTACATGATTACTGATGGACCAAAGGCACTAATAAAATAGAAGTCAGCTAACCATCCACTCACATAAGCTGATTCAACCAAATTCCTCTAGAACATTGAAACAGTGCAGACATCAGCATCCTCTCTACAGGCTCTGCAAGTTCTTCTGGGTTTCTTGGTCTGATGGAAGTAGACAACCCAAGACGCTGTGAGAACAGTACCCATTGGGCTGCCAGCTGCCTGACTGGGAACATGGGATAATAAAAACACCTAAAAATCCCAGTACTCTGGAGATTTCTCTCTCTTTTTTTTTCAGATAAGTCATTCAAGTCAATTAGATTCCTAAGCACCTGCTTCTCTTAATAAGCCTGACATTCAGGCTCTTTCATACTTATATTGCCTAAGCACTTTCTTACTACTACTCTACCCACGCTATAGATATCAGGAACTTGATTTAAGCAAGAAAACCAAACATTTATGGATATGTTAATTGCAGTAAAACCCCATGGGTTCTTGGTCATTTTTGGAAAAGCAACAAAGCCAGAAGACTAAGGATCAGATCTGAGAAAGTTCTTAACAAGCCAAGACTCAGAACACACCTTTTGCTGGTCACTCATTCATGGCAATACTTAAAACTCACTGAGGACCCCCCTGTTCAGCTTGAATGTGGAACATTTCATACCAAACACTCTGGGAAAGAACCTTTCCTCTTTGTGGGCTCTGAGGTCCTGTGTTCTTGTTTACATTAAGGCACAGATCCCACTGAAAAGTGAAGGGGACCTTACCTAGACAGATGGTTTAGGTACTTTCTTGTAGATAAAGACATGGATCTGAGTCCCTTCAACATAAATTACTTAACGGGTCAATGCCCTGTTGACATAGCTGTGATATAAAAGATGGATGTAACACCAAGGTTGAAAATTTTCTTGTTATGATCCTTCAGACTTAATGGGAGAACTACGTGACCTCGTTTATGTGTCAATCTTGACTTCTAGCAAGGGATGGTGCTCTGATAAACCTGATCTAGTTGAAGGTGGCCCTGCTTATTGAGGAGAGGTAGACTAGGTGGCCTTTAAAGGTCTGATCCAACTCAAACTATTCTATGATTTTATGATTCAGTCATGCTTTTTGCATGGTGTTTCATACAGGTTACCAACAGATGCTGGTGGAACCTCGCTCTGCTGAAGTGCCGTTGTGCTGAAGGGTACTGAAGATGTGTTTGAGGGAAGTGATTTAGGATGTTGCCATTCTCTGCCACTACTGTTCCTCTGCTAATGCTTAATGACCACAGCAAAGCTGGAAAAACAGTATCTGCTCCAATCTCAGCAATTTCAGTGAGAATTATTTAATTTATGTTAAATTGTTTAGTTTATTTGAACATACCTTTCTGTCAAAGAAGTGGGTTGTTAATGCCAGGAATGAGGCAGAGCGGAGGACTCATTCTTAAACTGCAGTAGTTGGATTCATTAACCTATTATTATCTGTTCCTTATCTCTCACCAGGTCTCTTTAAGTTTAGACTCTGAGGGTTCAGTGCCCAAATATGATATTGTAGTGCCTACTTTGCTACTCCTTACAGCAAGATCAGATAATCACCAATGTAGTCCTTAATATTTCATCATCAAAATTTTCCACTAACGCAGAAAACAAGATAAGCACCAACTCTAAATTACTTGAAATTCTAGGAGAAGACATAAACAAAATTTCATTCTCCTTCCCAGTAGACTACACAAATCTGTCTGACCTTAGCTTTGTTGAGCTAGAAAGTTTTCCACCACATCTCTCTACCTGCTTTTTCGGTGTATGCCATTAATGAGTCAAAGTCAAGTCTGCTTACTGCAAACAAGGAGCAATATCTGACAAATCGATGATGAATGCTTGAGTTTTGGGCTCACAACCATGAGGGTAGAATATTCTGCAAAAACCAGAGAGATTGGACACACAAGTCTGTGCTCTGCAGGATAGGTTTTCGGTTTTCCCTTGTACAGCTTAATGTAAGTGTCACAATAGTCATGATCTCCCTCTGCTCTTCAGGAGATATGAAGGTTCACTTTATGAAGGCATTCGTAAATTTTGGAGGTGTTAATTGATTGCCCAAGAGCACTGTAGTGATTTGAGACCTGTGTGTATCTGACACCCATCTGTTTCACCTCCTGTTTGTTAACACAGCTGGAAAAATTGATATGCAGGAACCCACCTCATCCCAGAAGCCTTCAAAATCTAACCTCTACTCCTGGACATCCAGCTAAATCAATCTAAACCAATTATGGAAGGCACAGTTGAAGCAACAAAAACTGTAAAGCATCCTTTGGAAAGGCAATGCTAATTGGTGTGTTATTTGGATATACAGTGATGATAAGATAAAATTGTAATAAGCCTGGTGGGGGACCCAGAGGTCATGATCCCTAAAGTGTCACTGTATTTAGCTGATCTATATCGCTAGGGCTTAATGGTAACTGTTGTTTTTTTAAACAATACCTTTTGTTCTCAGTCAATGCACTTCTTGTTGGTTTGGGGCAGCAATCTAAACAGTCACAGCCGCCTGATAATAAGTGTTGGCAAGGTGATAATCAGTTTGTTTGCCTTTTAATCCCTACAGTAACAGATGGATTAAAAAAGTGCGTTATAAACTTCAGTTGAAGTAATAATGTTAGTTCTATTGTTTGTGATGAGAGACAAGGTAGAAAAAATCTTTTACCAGAGTAACTGGTATGCCTGCGAACAACAGAGATTTTTGGCTCACATTCTTGTATCTTTTTTCCCTTTTCCACTGGAAGCATGAAACCTTTTCTTTCTTCCCTCTAAAACCACAAGTAGGGACACAAAATGCTCAGGCAAAAAGACTGAAGTCCTTGCAGGACCTTACGTGCGTTCCAGAGCAGAGATGTTTTCTCTTCCCTACCAGTGAGGGGTTTGGTGGAAGGGGGCTGGGGACACTGAAGCTGCCAGCAGCAGAGGGGGCTGAGGGAGCTCAGCCACAGACAAGCTGTACTCAAGTGCCGGCAGCAGAAGGAACTTTTTTTTCTGTCTCTATGATAAGCATTTTGAGCCTACTGGCCATCAGCCAGTCCCTCCTAGGTTGCCAAATCTGTTGTTGGCATAATTTTGCTTTTGATACTCTCACTGTTTCACATGAACATTTCATAGAAATGAAACCTAAGGTGGCACTGTGGTTGGTTGGTTCTTCTGAATGAAGGATTTCCTATTGATGACAGTCTGGTGCTCTTCTTCTCATGACTCCAGTCCTTAAGAATGAAAGGCTTTGATCTTGGCATGAGGACTAGCAGTTTTTTCCTCTACTCTGACATGTCCAGTTCTCATGCCAGAACCTCATGCATGTCTCTCTGACCCTAGTTTAGACATTGGCTCTGATATTTACTTTCTGTGGTAATTGATAAAAGCAATTTTTGCTTCTTTATTGCAAGTGTGCTGGATGATTGAAACAGAGAGTGCTAGAAGGCTCTGTGTGGTAGCTCCTGACATGTATGCTGGCCATTTGGAAAGTGAAGCAGGGTTTCATGGCCCACGACTGGTTGGAAAAATTATATTAGTGAAGTTGGAGAATGAGAAACAGCAAATGTCTTGTTAAATGCCACCTACCATCTAATCCTTACAAGTTTATAGCTACAAACCAGTGTTTGAACATGACTGAATTTTCTGTGTCTACAATTCAAACATCTGTACCTCACTGGTCACCCTTAACCCCAGCATAGCCAAGGGAGATCCAGTCAGTATAACCAGATGTAGAGCATTACTTGTCTCACCCTAAAGAAGATGCCCCACTGTGACTATGGAAATTGTAGGACAATGCTTACACCCCAAGTAATCTCTTTCACAAGTTCAAGCTTTCCACTGTACATCATCTTTCCTCATACATGAGTCATTTCAGGTCTTTCATCATCTATCTTGCCCTCTCTGGAACTTTCCCATTACACTATATCCTTTTTCTGAGATGAGGGAACCTTCTCTGAGATAAGCGCAGTTTTCATTATATGGACTAAAAATGGATTTACAAGATGGCATAATGATATTCTCTGCTTTGATTTCTGTTCCCTCTGGTAATTTCTTACTTTGAATCTACTTTTTGACTTCTACTGAGGTCTATCAAAGTGCTTCTGCAGAATTACCAATCATAACCCAGAATCCCACTGCTCAGTAATATCAGTTCATTTTACATGCAAAGTGAGGATTGTTTTACCCTACATTGATTACTCGATCTTTTGGCTGCATTGAGTTTATTTTGATATTTTATTGCTCAGTCACTGAGGGTTCAGTGCAGTTGGCCACAAGCAGACAACCTGGGCCAGTGTCAGTACTGGAGGCCTTCCCAGCTTCTCGCCTCTGCTCCAGAAAGGCTGCAGGAGCTCCCGGGTCATATCTGTCAGCACTGTGTGGGCATCTCAGATCCTCAGGACTCACAGGTAACACTATGCCACTCTATTCAGGCAACTGAATTACACCTTCAGTCTCTTAAAGTTCTCCCAAAATTCTCCACAGACGGACTACTTTGAAAAATACTGAATTATCATCAAACTTTCTCAAACTGCTCAATCAGATCACTTATGAATATGTCCAGATTGCAAGGACTGGCTTTAGGGGTCAGTCTGGAGAGACCTGGCTATTCTGTTTGTTTGACAATTTTGAAAGATACCAGAATATTTTTTTCCACATTTCCAGTCTTTTAAAACAAAGTAACCTCTATGCATATCAATCAGTGAATAAGGTTTATTCTCACAGACTCAATCCA
Source organism: Rhinoptilus africanus (assembly GCA_013400135.1). Taxonomy (NCBI): domain Eukaryota; kingdom Metazoa; phylum Chordata; class Aves; order Charadriiformes; family Glareolidae; genus Rhinoptilus; species Rhinoptilus africanus. The sequence continues at coordinate 1,404,813 of VXBO01003377.1, forward strand.
GATTACTCCTTGACATTGGATGTCAGTGTCTTTTATTATATCTTAGATCAGAATGCATTCATATTTCTGCCTAGATCCACTCTTCATTTTTTAGGTCAATATATCAATGCAGGGAAGATGTGAAACTTCTATCAGTTTTAGGGACAGAAGTATTTCGCAATTCAGCAAGATGAGCTGGAGTTTCCTCACACTACATTTTCTAATAAACAAAGATCTCTAGCCTCTTAAGGACATGGTGGTGTCTCTCAGTTTAAGACATGCTGTGTAAGACCTGCATGTTTTCACAGTCTTGACGGAGAACTGGTTGTACAATGCGGTTTGCAGTATCAAAGAATACCTTCAATAGAAGGAAGAGCATAATTTTGGAGTTTCTAGAAACAAAAATGGCTTTTGTAAGAGTAAGCTTGTGTTTAGCAAACCACTGGAATCATTTAGAGGAAGGAAATTTAGGTGATGCAGGAAGAAAGTAATTCACTAAGCTGCCTTCCATTATTTCTTATAAATTCTCAGTTCAAATTCAGCCCTGGAGCAGAAGGCTGGATTAAATGACTTCCTGAGATGCCTTTACATTTATTTCCTGTTATGACTTTTCAAAGCTTATAAGAAATGAAGGTGGAATGAAGGGAACACTCCCCCCCAGTTGTTGTTCTTCCAGACAGTCCCCGAAATGTCTTTTTGAGTTGATCTATTAGTCTCCTCTAGATGAAGAACTGGTGGAGCTGGTACAGGTGATGATTTAATTAAAATAAACACTGTTGAATGCAAAATAATAATCACAAAAATAGCCTGAATGGCAAAAATAATTAATTTTATTATCACAACAATAAAAAATGGCATAGACAGCCTATATAACATGCTTCTCTAGTTATTTTGCAAAACAATAATATGCAGCAAGTGAAAATATTTATGTGAATCATGAATGTTGAGTGATGTACCTGGCACAGACATAATAACAGTGTACCTACTAAATAAATTAACTAAAGAAATTATCTTTTCTCAAAAAATATATGAGGTGACAGGAAGCAATGAGCCTAAACTGCAGGCTTGAGAGCAGCAGTGATTTTCTAAGAGTGAGGATAATTAGGAACCAAAATAGACTGCTTAGAAAAAAGGTGAGGGGACCACCATCAGAGAGGAGGAATGTATGTGAGGAAATACATACATATTTGAAGTTACATTGGCAGGGAAGGGTAGTCTAGATGACTTCTTCAAGTCCATTTTGCAGTATTTCCTGCGATGGCAGCTCAGACTTGGACTCTTCCCTCCTTACCTCCAAACTGTGACCCGTGAGGCTTCCTCATCTGGAAAATCTGACTGCAAAAGTTGCAGGAAAATCTGGTGTTACTGAACTCTACTGTTGGATGATAGACCATAAGCACAGAAAACATGGTCTCAGACTCCCATGCAGCTTCCAGCGAGCCTCCAGTGGTTCTTCATGTGAACAAACATCAACAGCCAAGGTCAGAGGCTGTGTCTGTAAAAGGTTGCATGTGCCCCCTGCATGCTTAGCCTTTCTTGTGATTTATTTTCAAATGGTGTTCAGTGTTTCTGCTGACTCTGGCAGGCACAGGCATGGACACAGCCCTAAATGACGATGTTGGCTGTCTGCAGTGGAGACTGTTCCTGTATGTGACAAGTCATCTATTCTGGGAGGAACTTGCTGTCACCCCTTACAGAGTTGAGAAGGTAAACTGAGGGCACAAAACAGGCTGTTTGGGTTGGCATGAGACATTGTGTCTGGACTCTGTTTCTGTCTCTGTAGCTTGTTTACTGAATTACTTTGGGCTGATCTCTAAGCTCTCTGTACCTTCATTTCACCACCTGTAAATTGAGACTGGAAGTTGTGGTGATATGTCTTTTTGTTTTGCAGCCTAGGAAGAGAAATTACTCTAATTCCTGAACTAATTCCTGCAATAATATAGTAATGCCTTGAGCTCCCATACTGTTACTTAAGCATTGTCTGCTGGCAGTCTGTGGAGCGTATCTTGCCCATGGACCAACATTATCACCCAGAAAACTGGGAGCACATTCTCCTGATTGCCTGGTTTTCAGGAAGGACAGTGAAATGTGCTCCAGCAAGACTGCTATGGTAGCAGAAAGGAAAAGATAGCAGTCATGACATCTTGCCACTCAGATGTCCATTATGCCAGCAGCATCTTTGAGAAGATTGTAGATTAAAGGACTCTAGTCCCAAGGTCTGCTACCCACGGGGACACGAGTTCTTCTCTGTCTTGTTATTACATTTTTAGGTGTCTCTAGCACATGGGAAGAGGTGTTCTGAGACTGGCATCTGGCTCCCAACTTCAGCTGCGTTCAGCTCTGGAGTCCTCAGCACAGGAAGGACATGGACCTGTTGAAACGGTCCAGTGGAGGGCCACAAATATGATCAGAGGGCTGGAGTACCTATGCTATGAGGACAGGCTGAGGGAGTTGGAGTTATTCAGCCTGGAGAAGAAAAAGCTTCAAGGAGACCTTATAGCAGCCTTTCAGTACCCAAAGGGGGCCTACAGGAAGCATAGGGAGGGACTCTTTATCAGGGAGTGTAGCAACGGGGCAAGGGGTAACAGTTTTAAACTGAAGAAGGACATTAGGAAGAAATTCTTTACTATGAGGGTGGTGAGACACTGGAACAGGTCGCTAAGGGAGGTTGTGGATGCCCCATCCCTGGAAGTGTTCACGGCCAGGCTGGATGGGGCTTTGAGCGACCTGGTCTAGTGGGAGGTGTCCCTGCCCATGGCAGGGGGGTTGGAACTAGATGATCTTTAAGGTCCCTTCCAACCTGAACCATTCTATGATTCAGAAAGTTGGATCGTTTAGAAGGCCCAGAGGAACAGAAGGATAAACCACTAATGGCAGCAGAAATGGCATTACCTGTATGGTATTCCAAGAGGCAAACTAATAGATATACACATCCTCAGGAGAGCAACAGACTGTTCTATGGAAAAATGAAGGTGTAGACTCAAATTATAACTTCAGTGTGGGAGAGCAGACCAATCTAGACAGCAGGTCAGGAACACTGAGAAAAAACTGATTTTACAGGATGATAGCTAGCAACACAGAAATACCCTTTTTGTCTTAAACAGTTAAAGCCAAATTAAAAAAATACCATATTAAATGTCTGCAGAAATAATGAATGCTGTCTCCAATTTCAGCTATATCATAGCAAACCTGGAGCAAATTTTTTGTTCTCAGAATCAAACTTGCTTTATTTACTTTACTGAAAGTGTCTATTTGGAAAACCCTTTAAAAACTGATATACAACAACGTAAACTGCATTTGGCCATCATGTCAAGAGCAGATCCAAGCGCCCCAGGTGGCTCCACACAGGAGAATTTTCTCCCTGCCAATCGAAAGCAAAACACTTCATTCATGGGGTTCAAGGGAAGGAAATAAAATTTATACAGTGTTGTGTTTAAAACAGGCAGTACACCTCTGAGGGAGAAAAGCAAAACTGAACTCAGCTGAGCTCTGTAGTGTCAGAAACCAGAGACCACCTGAAGAAGAGCTGCTTCTGTCTGGATGTACGTGGAATCTATATCTGCTTTGGGGCTTCACCTGGGTGCTGGGGAAATCCCCAGGCAAGGTCTGTCTGCAGTTTAAGCCTCAGCCACCCCCTCCTATATTCTCTGCTTGCGGGACTCCCCGAAATGCTCTTTCCTTAGTATCTTTAATAGCAGAACTAATTCTTTTTGAAGGTTGGTCTGAGTGATACTGCCTAGCCAAGCTCTGCAGGACGGCTATGAAGGGTGTAAGTGCAGAAAAGCAGGAGAAATGGAGAACAGAATTGTTCATTCAGGACATCCAGCTTTTCATTCTGCAGAACATGATCTCATAAGACAGCCAGGGACTCCTCTGCAGGAGGGAACTTTGAGCTAGAACAGACTCACACAGATGATTCAGTCTTCCTACCTCTCCCCAGTAACAAGTATAGACCAAGGACAGACCAAGGACAGACCCAGGAAGGTGCAGATGGAGCTTGTTTCTCCTTGCAATCCTATCCCAGAAGCATGGTGATAAGGTAAGGGAAATAAGGCTATTTTAATTCGTGGTTGGGGTTGAATACGGGCCCACCACCTTAAGACCATGGGAGTTCAAAGGTGAGCGGTACAGCTTGTCCAGACCCAAAGGTTTAACCCTAATATGCCAGTTGGTGAAGGTATGAGGAATGAAATAGCAGCGGCCAACTTTTCCTAAGCAATTCTTCTTATGTTCCCACAGGGTCTGCAAAGCACAGGTTCTTTCGGCGTCTGTGACGGGTGGCAGGGAGATGTCAGGGCAGGGAGTCCCCTCTGCCCAAGCACCTTCCCGAGGAAGGTGGCTCTCGTGCTGCACTGGAGCTAAACCTAAGGATGGCAGTTGCTTGGAAGCCCTGAGCGGTTCCAGATGCGGTGCTGCGGGGTGTTGTGGGGCTGGCACACAGGCTGCTGCTTCTGGCGTTTGGCAGAACCCAGGAGGGTGAAGCTGGCCTGGCTGCAAGTAAATGTTTTCTCATGCTATAGCAAACCTTGCTAAAGAGCAGCCCAGCTTCCTTTGGCTTTCACCAGATTTATTCTCTGATACGTATTTTAGGTCTCACTCTATTCTTAATCCATGCATTGTGAATATCAGCGAGTTGTGCCTTATCTCTGTAAGCTATGAAGAGCCTCCTTGCTCTCTGCAGTGGGCCAGCCACCACAGTGGTGACCAGAGTCAGCACCCTGCTCTGTGGTTTGGTTCTTGCTGGCTTTCAACCACGGCATTAGCTTGAGCCCTGCGAAATAATCTCCCCAGGGAAGTAGTGGATTCTCCAATATTGGAAGCTTTTAAGATTCAGCTGGATAGGGTGCTGGGCTGTCTAGACTGTGCTTTTGCCAAGAAAGTTTGGGCCAGATGATCCTTGAGGTCCCTCTCAACCTGGTATTCTACGATTCTATGATTCCATGATTCAGTAATTCTGTGATACTGTGGAACATGCTGCATCTCCAAGGTCGAGGTGATCTTGCTGTAGTGAGCTCCAGGTGGGCAGTGAGGAGGGTGGGTGAACCAGTGACCAGTTCCCAACAGAGATAATTCCAGGAGTGCAAGTGATGAAGTGCCTAATTGGGGCCAAAAATGATTCCAGTAGTTTTACCTCTGAATGTCTGGGCTTCTGTCTCCTTGTTCCACAGCTCTATCTCCCACCCACTGCAGATGAGGCTTTTACAAAAGCTGTTCTTGCAGCAGTGAGTGCAGACGTCCGTGCTGCGCACAGTGCAGTATTTGTGCACTGTGTCACATCGTAGTGGCTGCAGGGTCCCGCGTGGTGTTAATATGCTCCCTCGGGCAGAGATCAATACTCACGTCTGACCCCAGTCCTCCTTCGTGGCAGTCTTAGCCTGACATTTTAGCCGGTCAAACTGGCTCCAGTGTATAAAAGAGCTTAACAAGCAGGTTGCTGTTTGCACTAGTGCCATTTACTGCGTATGCATAATCTGAGTTTCTAAGCTTTCCGTGCAATATTTTTCTTGAAAAATCAACCTCCTGGAAGATCGTTTGAGCTCCGCTCACAGCTCCTCAAGTTCATGTCAGGTATGGCTGTAAGTGGTAGCTGCAGAATTTATAAACAGAGCAAATTCATCACCGAATGCGTAATGAGCCAGGCCTTGGAAATGAAGGACACCAGTTTCTTTCTTCAGCATCCTGTCTGGTCCGCATCTGACATCTTCAAGCCAAATAGACACCATCATGAGCATTCACACTCTGGGCAGCAGCGGGGAAAAGCAACAAAGTGGCATTTCACAGCCTGAGCTGCCGCTATTGTTCTATGTAAGATCTATAAATTAAATAAGGTCTCAAAGCTTCTCAGTAAATAAAAGCTTCTAAATACATGCAGTTAATAAAAGAGGGTCTCGGAAGTGAGCAAATTTAGTTTTCTGTGAGAGTCCTACTGTATGTTGGCCGTGAAAAATATCTTTGTCTCAGTCCTTGCTGGTTTAAAGATTGATCTCTATGTGCAAACTTGTGCCAAAGAGTTTTTGAGATGTTCTATTTTGGGAAATCTATAGGGGGGGTTAATTTAGGTAAATCAGGGGATCTTACTGAGATTTCAGAGAAAGAAAATCTGGAGGGGCTTACACACTGAGAACATTGGCCTGTGCTATTTTTCTGAAACAGCTTGGGCTGTGGCCAGACTTGGGAAAGTTTAAATGAAGTCTGCAGTTGGGATGAGTCCAGAAGCACAAGTTTTGGCTCCTCCAGTTCAGTACAGCGGGAAGAGGTGGGAAAGGTGTTGATAAACAGAAATGAACAGAAATGCAAAGGCTGCCACAGCTGGCTGACATTTAAAAGCTGTGAGCCACACTTTTTTTACTTCAAACTCCCAGCAATGAGGAGTTTTAAAGGCCAGATCCTCATACCAGCCACAGCAAACTAAATGGGGAGTAGCTCCTAGACTGCTCCTCGTTTACACCAAGAGACAGATTTGAATCTGGAGCAAAAAGGAAAGCTAGACAGACCGTCATGCTGGGTAATGATGCAATATGTCAGAGTTGGGAATCAGGCTCCAGGCATTGGAGCGAGGACTAGAGGCACCCCGCTCTCACACGTACTCCCTGCAGGTGTTCAGGCTCTGCTGATTTCACTCTACATGACTCTAAATGCTTTATATTTATTCATTTCAACGCTTTCCTCAAAGTAAGTCCTAAGCTCTCCTTCTGTGGAGTCAGATAGTCATGGAGGTCTCATGTTAGGTGGTTATAGCCATGCGACAAGGGAGACATGATTCCAAGCCCTCCATCGCTCAACTCCCACCTGCTGGTTTGAACATCTTGTCTCTCTAAAGGGAATATGAAGCCACAAGGACACAGCAAAAGAGTCATTGAATTGCAGCTGCGGGAATGCATCCTCTTGGATTTATAAACAGCAGCACAAATCTCCTCACTGCCACCAGAGATAACAATGGCTTCATATGGGTTTGTTTCCTTGCCTGTTGAGGAAATCCTCATCCCTTGCCCCTTTTCCCATTTACACGAGTCTGGGCTGCACACCCACTGCCTCTCCTGCGCTGAGCTGGCGCTGCAGACTCCGAGCGTGGGAACAGATTTGTGAACAGTCTGGAAATAAACAGGCAAGCTGTCCTACCCACACAGGCAAATCTGACACTATATGCCCAACATTGCATTCCTTTGGGTTGGAAGTCCTCATTTATTCCTTCGTGATTTTATTGCATGCATTTTATTTTTTTTCTCTAGCTAAAGCAGTCTATTGCTTCTCCCCATAGAACCATTAGGTATGTGACATTTCCACCAAAACAATAATGTTTTCAAATAGTGCCAGTAAAATGCTGGAGGTTGGATTTAAAATGAGAGCAACTAATAGGTTATTTCTCCAGACCCAGAAAACTAAGCTCTCAAGGACAAAACCTCACAAACAAAATTTTGAACTTTTTTACAAGTACTCCTTGAACTACTTCTAAATGAATGTATCTCTATTCGTTACTGTATTTTATGAACTACTGTGCCCTGCTTCACACTGAAAATAGTAAGTTGATGCACTAGTCTGAGAGGAATCAACTGAAAGACCTTGTTTTCTACATGTGTGGGAATGTGTAATGTAAATATAAGTAGTTTCTACTTTGTGGATTGCTCATTTTCCTAGGGCTTATTCTCACAGCAAAAACACCATGATTTTTCATGCCCTGGCAGCTCTCTTTGTGACATTATGGACTTAAGGGGAAAAGTCCAGGCACAATAACTGCTCTACGTGTGAGCTATAGCCAAGCGGCAAAAACAGTACAAACCAAGACTAACAATGTAAGTTGCTGGTTTGCCAGAGCTAGGGTGTTTAAAACTCATAGTCTACCTTATTTCCTAAGTATGTTTATTATGGAAACAGCCAAAGAACTTGAGCAGTGCTGGAGTCACCTCTTTATAGCTCCTGTGCAGAGCAGAAATAAGCCTGTATCATTTGCAAGTGAGGAGTGCCACTGATATATTCCTTCTTGGAACGGCCAGGAAGGCATAAGCTGTTTTGAGTACCTTTTAGACCCTGAGGGCTTGATTTGGTTGCCAGACTATAGATGTCTGGAGTCATATGAAATGCCCTGTTGTGCAGAGCTGGGACAGCTACATCATGCAACAGCAGCTACAAGGCGTTCAGCCTGTCCTGGGGCTGATGGGGCCAGCAGTTCATCCCGGGGCATCTCAGGCTCAGGCAGTCGAACCCCATTCAATTCCCCATTCCCTCTGCAGGTGGTCTGAAAAAATCAGTGTTAGCAGATTTATGGAGGTTTAGTTCATGCTGATGATACCAAGCAGAATATATTCCAGTCAGCCAACATTCAAAAAAACCATGAACAATTCTAAGTTCTAGGATCACCTCTCCTGTAATCCACTGTACAAGCCATTGAGCTCCAAAGGAATAGTATGAAGCCTCTAAATTTGTGTTTAGCTAAGAGATGTCCATCAGTCAGGCACCAGACACCACCAGAAGACCTGAAGTGTTGGAAGAGCTATCACTTCCTCTGTTAATTTGCTCCAGTAATTAATCATGCTCACTGTTAAAAAAAAAAAAAAGCTCATTTGAATCTCATTTACCTATTATCTAAAATAAGGTCATGCCTCTGGCTTGTCTGGTGAAGATGTTGAAAATTGCTTCAATTATCCTTGCTTATCTGAGTGTAATCCCTAAAAATCAGATAAGGGGAGCAGCAAGGTAGTGCTGTTGGCAGTAAGCCTGCAAAATGAATGATGTTTTTCCCCAGTCCAGGGTGGAATCTTTCCTTCTCACTTATTTACTACTAAGTCAGCAGTGTTTTCCTTCATCCATTCACCTTGATTAGAAGGAGATGTGCTGGAAACAGACAAAAAGTGTCATTAGACAAGGGAGGTAGAAGTGACAGGGATATCGTGTATTCATTAAAATTTATAGGTATGCATCTCAGATGGTCTGATTTACAGTCTCCAAAGAATTATGCTGCATGGAAATATTTCATGCAGCCTAGGGGTGTGTGAGATTTCAAAACTGTTATGTGTAAAAATGTCTTGGATTAATGCCATGTCAAAAGGAAAAGATGTGCAATACTAAAAAACATTTTAATAAGGTGTTGGTTGGAATTCAGATGTGAACCCCAGAATATTTATATTGATGCTATTTCTCTCTTGCTTCCAGCTCATCCAGCAGATACTCTTTGCTAGCAAAGACTTGCTCTGGATCCCCCCTTTTAACCAGGAAGGAAACTTACCGCTCTTGGCAGTACTGTGCTGAGCCTTCTTGAAGGTTCAAGCTTTTATCCTCACCCCATTTCTTTGAGGTTGACAAATAACGTTATCTCAAGTCAACTAAGGGCTGAGTGGGGGCACAGAAAGGTTGGAAGGTCCTTCCTCCCATCCATGGGAAGCCTGGGCAGGCAGGTGAGCAGGGACCACATGTCCCACACGCGGGTCTGATGCAACCACTGCCTTCTCCTGCCCTTTGCTGCAGCTCCTCCAGCCAGCCCCTCCGCCGGGAGAATGGGCATGCTGCAGCATCTTCTATGTCTTTCTTTATTAAAATATAAAAGGTTGTGATCTGCTGGTGGTGGTTTGCTAAATCTGATGTGTCCTGGATTCCCCTTGAATGTTGTAATTCATAGCTTCCTGACAAAGCAGACACATTTTTATCTGATTTTTTGCAATTTACTCACCATCATTTTAGATCAACAAGCTCGTGCTGAAAAACCGAAACTCCAGCCCTAAAGACAAATGATCAAGCAAGAAAACAGCCTGCCGGTGACTCAGTAACATTTCTTTAGTGTTTGTTGTGGAGTTTAGTTAATTGCATGCAACTTGGATTTGCATGTCCATCGCGCTGGATTTTACCTACCCCTCAGGCTCGGCTGAGCCGGCTGTACTAAACCTTTCTTGGATGAACGCTCTCCTTTCTTCCTTAGCCAACCCATTCCTCACTCTGAGGCCCCGCGGACTTCACTGCCTGCTATTTTTGTGGTGCATGTTATAGGTAGAAACAAAAAAAATCTCACGGGAGACAGCGGGAAACAAAAGTCCCCACTAACGCCCCGGCACGGGGCTGTGTGTGGCGACAGGGAGGAGTGATGCCTCGGGAGCTTCTCTATCAGCATCCCGCCGAGTATTATCTTCCTACATAGTCCAGCCTCCACACAAAAGAGTTAATCACGAACTCATCATCCTGAAAAAGATCAACACAAATGACTCTTGCTTATACATTGCCGGGGTTGTGCTAACATACACTTCCAGGCCGGGCTCCCCAGGGTTGGATCCAGCTGTGTTAATCTGCTTCCATCCCATGCAGCCAGAAGCAAGTTAATCTTTTTTGTCAGTCTTGCTTTTAAAGACAACGCGAAAGAAAAGCAAGAGAAGCTCTGAGACAAGAGCTGAACAGCTTTTAAAGGAGCTAAACGGAGCCTGTTTTGTACGATTGCTAATTTGAATTGCCCGCTTTTGAAAGCTTATCTGGCTGTGCTGTCGGTAAGGGAGGCAGAAGGCAGCACTGCCCTGCGAGGCTGCGGGGTCCTGGGGACAGAGCAGGCAGAAAGGCAGCAATTGAGCCTGCAGAAAGAAATACTGTAAATATTTTGGCTACCACAGTAAAGACCATTTAATGGAAGTTAAGAGCACCAAAGAGATTGAGGGGTGGCTCAGGTGGCTGTGGGATGTTTTCATAAACCCTCAGAGGAAGCAAGACAGGACTTATTTGAGAGTCCCAACTACCTGAAGTAGCCATGCATTTGTGGGAAACCATATTTAGATCCTTCTGTTTCCATGCAGGAACAAAGCACTCTTTTAACAATAAATGAATAAAGAAGATGGGAGCTGTGGGGAGACAAAGGGATGGGGCAAGATGCCACTGAAGCTTCCCGTCTAGTGGGAAGTTGAGGGCTCCTACAGCCCTGATCTGTTGTCACATCGTCCCACAGCTTAAACTGAAGGTGTGGTGTGATCCCTATACTCTAAGGAAATGAAAAAAGCAGCCCAGCAAAAGAAAACATCCCTCAGACAATCTGCAGCCGCAACCCCTTCAAAGCAGGGGGAGGTAAAGCTGCCTGCCCAGTCTGTACACTCTCTGTCCCAGTGCAGAGTGACAAAACCTTAATTAGCACAACGTGAGATCATTTCCACAAACCATTCTAAAATGTAGCTTGCAAAAAAAAAGGGTATACTTTATCAAAAACATTAAATGCAAAACCCTTTTTTTTTCCCCATTGAAAATTTTTCTCTCTGTATTCCTCTACTCTCTGCTTTGCTCTGTTAAGAATGGGGATGGCTAAGTGAAGCTGAAAATAATTTCTGTGCCGAAAGCCACGAGTGGTCTATGCACTGCTTAAATCTGACATAATGGCACGAAATAGAAGACAACTTGTTCAGAGAACTGTTTAGGGAGATTTTCATCCTCTTTTCTCCTACTTGCAGACTGAATAAGGCAAAAATCCTCTAGAGAGTGCATGAAAAGTCATTTTAAGAAACACCCGTTCTTACTCAGGGAAGAGTAGATGCATTTCAAATCAATCCATGTCAGTCCTCACCCTTTTGGTGATGCTGAGCACTCAGAAAAGCCCTACTGGAAGCATTTTCCCTGGGTGACAGCATTGCTTTCCCTGGACCATACGTGCACAGAGAAGATGTACGATCTTGTATGACTATGTTTGTTCCTAACAAAGATCCCAGTGTTTGGTGTCTCCAGGCTGCTGCTCAGGTAAGCCTCAGCTTAGTGAGACATCTGAAATGAGACAATCTTTGAACCCCTGAATTCTGCCTCTGTCTTGGGTGTTTTAGATCTTTGTAAATGACTCAGCTTAAAAAGAAAGCACACCATGTCATAGAATCATAGAATCATTTTGGTTGGAAGAGACCTTCAGGATCATCAAGGCCAACTGTTAACCTACCACTGCCAAGTTACCAGTAAACCATGTCCCTCAGCACTACATCTACTCATCTTTTAAATACCTCCAGGGAGGTGACTCAACCACTTCCCTGGGCCACCTGTTCCAAGGTTTGACAACCCTTTCAGTGAAGAAATTTTTCCTAATGTCCAATCTAAACCTCCCCTGGTGCAACTTGAGGCTGTTTCCTCTTGTCCTATTGCCAGTTACTTGGGAAAAGAGCCCAAGTAAGTCCCACCCAGCTACAACCGCCTTTCAATTAGTTGTAGAGAGCGATAAGGTCTCCCCTGAGTGTCCTTTTGTCCAGGCTGAACACCCCCAGTTCCCTCAGCTACTCTTCATAAGACTCGTCCTCCACACCCCTCACCAGCTTCATTGCCATTCTCTGGAGATGCTCCAGCAATGTCCTCTGAGGTTGCTCTGTGAAGAACATTGCTAAAAAGCCACTGACTGAGTTGAATACAAGAGCCCATCCTGCTCCTCTGTGCAGGGCTGGGCTCTGCTTCCCGTGCAGCGGTGGTGGCTGAAAGCACATGGGGCTGCAGCTCAGCCCACACAGCAGTGAGCATCACACAGGCAGGAGAACAAGAAATGCTGTCTTTGTCATGTGTTTTGGAGTCTGACTGGGGAAAACACAAGTGTCTTGACATTAGAGGAGATGTATTTAAGATGGCATGTGATCAGTAGCGTAGCTTTGGTTGGGACTACCTGAGATGGGAAAATATTTCTGAAAAGCATGTTTGGCAAGAGCCTGCAAAGTAAATCCTCTTATAAGTAGAGGGAAAGAGTGACAAAGTGCAAGTTAGTTAGATAGTAAAGTAAAAAGTATCTTTGAGGCTTTTAAGAAATATAAACAAATGGGAAACAAGAAGTACTAGGAAGTCTATTGAAAGCAAGACAAAGGTAAAAGAGATTTTATATTTAGAGTAGCAAAAAGAAATACTGAATATTGAATTTTAGTAAACATTTCAACAGCTGGAACAGAATCTTCAAGAAATATTTGCAGTTGACCAAGGACTGATGAAAAAAATACATTCAGATATACAAAGGAAAAAGAGAAGAAAGTTTAGGACTGAGCAATGGGAGAAGGAAAGGAGATGTATTAAATCATTCGTCTGACTTCTTTATTTACATACAGAACTGGAGAGCTGCTTAAGACATTGGTTGACATTGGCAAGCAGTGGTAGAGGCAGCAGGAGGGAGGATGGAGAATAAAAAGTCTAAGTCAGGTTCAGTGGACGAGACTGCCTGTCCAGATCCACATTTCTTATTAATTAAAGGCTTATTTCCTTAGCATTTCTTTCCACAATTTAAACAACCACGTTCCCTGATCATGCACATCTATACCTGCATTGCATTGCTGTCCCTGCTGTCCCCTTGAGATGAAGCAGGTCCCTTAAGAGTATTTTAAGACATCTTGAGGCTGGGAAAGAGCTGAATGAGAGAGGTATAACAATGATCTATAAAATAGATAGTGGAACAAGAAAGGTGAATTCCTCCAGTATAAAATCAAAGGACATGAAATTAAACTAGTGGGTACTACTTCCAAAGCAAACAAAAAGAGGCATTTCATTGACTGCATAGTGCATAGTTATCCTATGGCCCATAGCATGGTAGGTTGCAAATATTTCCATTAATTAAAAAAAAAGTAATCAGGAACATAAATGAAAGAAAAATCCACAAAGGATTATTAAATATAAAAGCATTAACTTTGAATCAAGATATCCCTGAGTCACAAGTCACAGGAGGCTGGGAGAGCATTCCAGGGAAGCATTCCTGTGTGCTTGCCCTGTCCTTGCATCCTTCCTCCGATAACATCTGCTGCGTCGGCTCTGCCTCTGGGGGCAGGGCACAAGACCGAATGGACCTGTGCTCTGATCCAGTACAGATGTTCTCATACTAAGTTTGTGTGCTGCTTTATGTACTAACTGGGGAATTGATCTGGGTAAAAAATAATCCAGTGAGTTTTGGTTTTGTGGTTTTTAACCCTGATCAGTTCCCTGACCTGGTTCACTAAGCGGCCAAATAAATGGTTGGACTGGCTCTGCTAAGGACGTGAGGGGAAGAAGGATAAGCAGGCTTTGGTGATGGTATGGAGGAGCAAGAGGAAACGTAAGGGTAGACTAAGCCATTTTTGTCACTGAAAGAAATTCTTGTGAGAATAAAAATACTGATAGAGAGCTGGCGTCAGTCAGAACCTGAACAATTTCTGTGCGGATGGTGCATGGTCGATAAAGCCTGCATAAAAACCACATGTCTCCCAGTGTTGTTTTAATGGTTGCACAGAAAAAAATGAGAGAATAAGTTCCTCCCTTACACTTCTGGAAGAACTAGCCTGGGCAAGAAGCCCAGCCTTCCCTCCTGCTCCCCTCAGCAGCAGCACCGTCAGCTTCGCCAGCACAGACCAAGCGGAGGAGATTCATGCCCTTCCTGGAGCTGTGGACTGGGAGAGGCAGAGTTTCATTTCTGAGCACTGCACTCTTGAAAGTAATGGAGCAAAAGGCAGTACTACCAGTTTTACAGAGCAAAATTTCTTTTTTTATTTTATATGTAGAACATTAAGGTCAATCTCGGCTCTCCAATTAAATAAAAAAATCATTGATCCTTTTAAAAAATAAAAATACTGAAAAATGCCCTCTACGAGAAGTGTGGCATTTCTGCTCAGATCATAATATGTGTGCTAATGTATCCAGGCCAAGAAGTGAAAGGAAAGAAAGACTGAAGTCGAGATGGTCATAGCTTTGGAACTAAATCTCGAGGTATTTTTTCCTTTCTCCCTTCCATGAGATTTCATGGGAACATTAAAAACAGAAACAGCCCCAAACTCTAAATTTTACAGATGTGTCTTACCTTAACATCGGTTCACTCCAGAAAGGCAGTTTCAAAAATTTCCCTCATTTCCAAGTTTCTTAAAGGATAAGCCTTATGCTTCAGGTATTCAGAGCTGGAAGCTCCTAAGTCTTTAGCAGTCTCTGCACCAAAATATTACAGACAATCTACAGGATAAGAAAAATCTGTCTCTTGCTGATAGATTTTGTAGTAACATGAGTCACCGTCACTCCAGCTACAGTTAAATTTCTTCTGCTTGTCTTCACATGGCAGCTTAGGTTTACTCTTCGCGCTACCTTGCACCGCTTTTAGAGGAGCTTTAAGAGTGGGTAGCAAACGCAATGTTTTCCTCCAGCTTTAGTTGACTGTATGTTACTATCCTGTTATTTCTGCTTAGGCGATGTTTTTAGATCTTGCCTTTGAGCCTTGCAAGCCAGCAAATTTAGGTGGCTGGATAGATTTTGTAGACAGCTGGTTGAGCCGGCTTTCTAAATGCAGGTAAATAACTATTCAGTAAAACATATTATTGTTCTCTTTTCTAATGGCAAAGGCTCTTCTTTGCGCTCCAAACTGGGCCAGGCTCTTTTCCACCTGCACAGATCACACCTAACTGCAAAAAGGGTTTGCTCCTTATTCAAGAGTCCTGCGGAGATTGTTGAAAAATGAAGACTGAGACTAGGAACTCCCAGGTAAGGTTGCATAGAATATACTTTAATTACTTTACAGCACCTCAAGCAGCCAAAATTTTGTTAGCAGTCTGTGGGATTTTTTCCTTAGCTGTGCTTAACACAGGATAAACACAGAGGGAGGAATAGGCCAGTGAGGAGACCACTGGGCAGGGATCCAGTAGGTCTGTAATGGATTCGTCACTCTGCCACAGATTAACTGTGGGGCCCTGTTCAAGATGTTCAATCTTTCCTCATTTCTGTGTAATTAGACACTAAAGTTTTCAGGACATGAATTAGCTCTTCTTATATGTGTATATGCTGCATGTCAGATGACGAGGACTTTATCTGACTTTGTATCTTTGGATGCAACTAAAATTGAGGCAACGAACACTGCTAATGTTGATGCTGTTAGTAATAACAATCCAGTTGTAATATTCAATAGTCATAACTAAAAAGGAAAAGTGTAGCAGTCTAGAGAGAACTGAATGTTTAAAGAAAAAAAGATAAAATCATTCAGAAAATGGATTTATCCCAGAAAAATCTCATAGTTTTAGTACTAATCTACATCTGTTCCTTGGTGTGACACAGATTTACCATGTGAACTGTGGCTATGATCTCTTCCTCTTCCTGTCCCTTAGCCTTCTGTCATTAAAATGGGATTATTGATACTTAGAGGGGAACTAAGAGTGCTCTTGGAGACCCTTGGAGATGAAAAGAAGCCTAATTCCTTACCAGCTTGGAAAGTGCAGACTAAAGAACCAGATGGTACTTTGACTTTTATGAAATCTTGTGTAATTCTATTAGTGTCCTAAATTGTAAATATTTGTCCTAAGTGTCTGTGTGTTTCTCAGAATGTCCTTATTTTTGCAAAAGGTTTGGTGTAAACTGGCTATAATATGAAAAATAATTAAGCCCTAAGATGTGGAGCATGATTTTCCATCTAGAAGTGATTTTGTCTGAGTGGGTTCCTAGTTCCTCTTTTAGACTTGCTGGCTTGCATCTGCCCCTCTTGTGTAACCTAGGCTGCTCCCATTAGCAGCAATCATCTCACATTTGTAGCAGAGGATCTAGGGAGAACATGATGCTCCTTGTTCCCTGCTTTGAATCATGAATTCTTACCAAACAAGTTCAAAGGCCAGAGCACTTCAGTATCCTCTCAATTTTGATTTTCTTGAGAAAAAATATTTTAAAACTATATTCTTGGATCAGCCTGCAAAACAGAGATGAGACACAACCCTGTGTAAGGCAGAATGCTGTAGGCAGTATTAAGTTTATGTTATCCTGCAACCAAGTTATTACAACTACGACATTGCTAAGCTGAGCACTTCAAAGTATATCATAATGAAAAAAGCACTAAAAAATATTTGAAGAACATAGTATTCTTTCAGGTGAAACACTTTTCTGACTTGGCTGATGGCTAAATACACCCTTGGTTTATATGACTTTCTTAATGAGATTATTGTGAGTGACTTCTTTTTTTTCCCCCTTAAGCTCTGTCAGTAGTTCACTGTTAGAGGTTTAAGAAACCTGTGTAATTGAAATACTATCAACAGGGGAGAAAGGTGCTATTTCAATAAGTTTTCCTGGTGTCAAGAAGCACAAGCTAGCTGAGGGAGGCCATGAAGCACATTATCTTCACTTATGGCAGGAAGAGAGAGGCACCTTTACCAAATTCAGTGGAAACCTCTATCAAGATTAATTTGGAATTATAAAGAGGGTCTGGAAGGGACCCTGGGAGATCCTGTAGTTCATAACCCTCCTCCAGGCAGGTCCAGCCAGTCCTGAATCACTCACGGGGAATGTTTGTGTAACCCCTTCCTACAATCCTCCAGTAAATGAGATTCCACGACTTCCCAGGAGAACCTGCTCCAGGCCTTACCATCACTATTATTGAAAATATTTTTCCAGCATCTAACCTAAACTTCCGTTGCTTGACTTCAGTTCATGACTTTGTATCTGTGCCCAGCAGGCACGGAGAAAAGAATCCCTCCCTTTTCGCAGATATCTTCTATATTGCAAAACATCGGTTACTGCACACTTCTGTTTTCTGGAAGAGGGCCTGACCAAGTTTCCACAATTTACTGCATTATCATATGTTTACTAAGCTGTGGTTTTTAGGCATGTTGGCATGCTTAACCCACCCAACAGAGAAGTAAGATGCTTTGGCTTCACCCAGCCATGAAGGTGCCGCTTATGCACAGATACTTATCTCTGCGTGCCTGTATCCTCATCCTCTAGCTCAGAAAAAAGAATTTTTTGGCTGAAATTTTCCCAAAGCTACTCAACCTAGGTTTTGCTGGATCTCTGTCATGGAAAATTTAGATTAACAAATGGTTGAAGTTTGTCAATGTGGTCATCAAAATGTAGAAAGTTATAAGGCAATGTTAACAAAGCTGCTGTTACTTCTGCTTGATTTATATAGGCAGGTGTACATCCATGGTTATGCAGGCAAATACATGGCTACTAGAGTCTGCACTTAAATAATTGTCTTCATCTCCTGCTTTTTATTTAAATATTCTTGAAATGCTCATATCAGATAAACAAGAAAACAGAAAAATGCACTTTTGTTTTACTAAGGTGGCCTTGAATCTCTGGTAGCATGACTGTGAATCATACAAATGTAGGCTACATGCTTTTATGATTGATGCTTCAGTAAAATATTTTCTATTGGTATTATAGACATCTTAGGAAGCTTTACTGGCTGTAATTTAACTTCTAAAATTTTTTTTTGGCTTGAAAGAAATTAGTTTATGTTATTGTTCTATAATATTTAAGATGTAGTAGTTATATGAATGTAGATTATAATAGCTACAATCTTTATGCTTCTTTATAGCTTTGGAGGGAAAACAAAAGAAAAAAATTCCGTTGGAACGAGGCTTTCTAAGTTGTAAGTTTAGTTTTCCTTTGGCTTGGGAACTTATATCACTTTCCTCTCATTCTTGATGATTCTTCCTTGTGCAGAAAACAGGGATGTTAAACAATGCCATCAGCTGCGCACTGGAGGCAGTGAGAAAGAACTGCCCGGTGCACTGCTGATTGAAGAAAGGTGTGGACAGCAAAATTACCACATGGAAAACTACTGCACTGTTATTTCAATGGCAATATCAATTTAATTTGGGTGAAACTACAAAGCTTTTAGCATTCACAACAAATACATTTGAGATTGGAACATTCATATAATGTACTAACAGTAAGGAAATGACTTGATTTATGTATTTGAATCTGTACAGAACATAATTAGTTGAGGATAAAAAAACCACTTTGTAACAATTATACTATTTGATGTATGACACTTTTTGAGGTAGGTATGCTTTATTCCCGCCCACCCCTCATTTTTGGAGTTAAGATTATTCTGAGTTTATTTGATTTTATATGAGTTCAATTTATTCTGAGCACAAGTATGAGTGTGTGCTGAAGAATACCTAGAGTTATAAGCAAACTCATTAGAAAGCAACTTATTTTCTGTTAAACCACAAAGTGCTGGGAATAGTAACATTTTTTTATTTTTTTTTTTTTAGGGATTAAATTAACCGTCTTATAAATCCCAATTCTCCAAGTAAAATAAAGTGGATTATCAGATAATTCTTTTCAGGTAAAACTTCAGTGGTTTTGACAACATCCAGTGGGTGGTAAACACAGAAACATGTAATATACCTGCTCTCTCAAGTATCTTTTCTTTCTTTCTTTCTTTTTTTCAGGATGGTAGGTTTTAAGAGGGATTTAAGGAGGATTTAACTGGTGTCTGACTCCTGTTCTATCATTTCGTGTAGGGCAGATCGCTGCCCTGTATAAACTCAATTCTGCAATGAATTCCTCTTATATTTTGTAACAGTTCTCTGTCTTTATGCAGTGGGAGTTTGCTGGTTCTTAATTATGCCCTGGAGAGATGAGAGAAGCAGAGCCACCACTAACCTTCTAAGGTTTGGTGGGAAATATATATGCTTACTCACTGTTTGCTGGTTTTGCTGGTTTGTTTGTTTGGGATTTTTTGTAATGTCCACATAACACCACTGTAGATGCATAGAACTAAAAATCAGTTTAAAATGTTTTGTTGAGTCACTCTACTTTGAATACTGAGGTTTGTAGTGTCATGAGCACTTTAAGTAAATACAGCTCAGCCATGCTGCTCAGTTATCTACCAGCCCCCACTGGTACATTCCTGCTCCTGCAGCATCCCGACGGGAAGCTGACCCAGGTTAGCATTAAACTGGCAAATAAAGAATGACTTTACAAAGGGGATTGTTCCTCTGATCTTCATCGTGTGGCCAAATCAGTGTTTGTGCTGGGACAAGGAGAGAGGAAGAGCAGGCCAGGGCGCAGCAGTGAGGCAGGGGTGAGCATCTGGAGAGCAGTGCCAGCTTGCGTGGGTTGCCTGTGCTTTTATGGTGCCGGAGGAGAATTTTAAGAGGACAGTTCCTCATCTGGAGCGTGCTTCCTTTCATAAACCACTCTTGGTTCTCTACAGAACAACCCTGAGTGTTGCATAGGGGCACGGCACCTCCAGGTGTCAGGGCCTTTTACATAGGTGGCAAAACAGTGGTTGAAAGGCGTAGCTTGATCACCCAAGTTAGAAAAAATTTTGCCTAAGGTGACAGGGTTTGTATTCTGCTTATGAAATAAAAGAAGTAGGGCCTGCAGAAAGCATTCTTAGAATAAGAACATAAAAATGCATTATAAAGTTCAGCACCTTATTTTTATGATTCCCATAAAATCCATGAGATAACAATGTTTGCCTACTAAATTAATTTTCATCAGACTCCATTGCACAGTCTGTTCTCCCGATGTTTCCCAGGGGCAGCTACTTAAAGTTCTTGATTTAAATCATTAAATGCTTGATTTATGGTGCATGCTTCCGGAGCCTTAGCACTTTTCCAACTCAAATTGCAGTGTATCCTTATCCTAATCATGTTACTGTTTAAATATATTTGGATGGCGGGGGATTAAAGTGAACCAGTCTGTTAATTTTCTTACAAAGGAGAAAGATTATTTATCTGACAGTTGCTGTAACAGGCACAGAGCATAACTCAGAACAGCCTTGTTAGCAAGTTGGAGGCAGACTTACTGCTTCACTGGTATTTAAATATCATTAGCTGGTGTGGTCTTGCTTCTAAAATATATTCCCTTTGGATAAGATCCTTATCTGCACTGGAAATAGTTGATTATTTGGATGTTGCAATAAATTTAACTTCTTTTTCTTTCTTGAAACAAGAGAGAAAGGAGTCAACACCTCCAAGCTTGGAAGACACGAAGCACAGGGCTAGAGGACATGTTTTTTCTGAGACATTTCTCCAACCTCCAGCTCCTGCTCAGAGTAACTACTCATGTTTGATTTTTGTTTAAAAAAATGTAGTAGAATCGTGTACTTTTTTTGCAGAGGGAAAGAAAGATATCCAAGTCTTTCATATCAGCAAAGACTCATACCATCCTCACTGTCTTATTAAAAGGACCTTTACATCATACATAAAATTAAACTGTATATTAGAAAGAAAACATCAGACAAAGATAGTACTTTTTAATGTTATTTCTATGATGATAGACTCAATTCAGATCTATTGGAGACAGCCCTCAATGAAGCTGGGGATAACTGATGTATCCTTCCATAGCTTAGATGGGAGTGGAGAAAGATTTTCCAACTACTAACCAACTCAAATTCATAAATCTTCCATTTGTTTTTCAGATTTGTTTGGTACAATATTGTATTTCCAACAACCTTCTTAAAAGCAAGAGAACAGCGAAATAGGTACCACAAGCACAACCATTCACGTGTAAAAAACCACTTCTCAGTCTCTGTGCTTGCGATATTTTGTACTCAGTTCCGTGAATGTTTCAACACTGCAATGTTGCTGGTAAGAATACTGGTGCAAGGCCTATTTAAAACTGGAATGCTTAGAAATTTGCCGAAAGTAAGTATCAAATTGTTCACAGATGGAAGCTGGTGGTGTTCCTGCAAGTCTCTTCTCATTGTTTTCTGTTTTCAGAAAATAAAATTTACTACAGTGGTGCAACTTTAAAGAGAACAGGCTAAGATT